>PKML01031101.1:80147-97601 GCA_002933935.1 Eutrema yunnanense
AAAAAAAAAAAAAAAAAGATTAGAAAGAGAGAAATAAAAAGACAAGTAATTAAATGCAGAAAAGGAAGAGTGAGAGAGAGAGTAGAGTACAAAACTACAAATTGCCTTTTGCCTTTAAAAGCCGGTTCCTACTCTCCTTCTCCACCATAAATGACATCGCATTAACCGTCATTTATCCATACAATACAATATGTATACACACATGCGCACAACGTGTTGAGTGTTCCATGAATCATCCAATGTTTCCTATAACCAATTTAAGTACTCCAAAGAGATGAGGCTAAACCGTAAAGGTCCTGAGTAGAAATCTTTGCTAGCTTATATTTGTTGTGGACAAACATCGTTTCGAAACGAAATAAATTGATAGGTTCAGATTTTTACAATCCGACTAATATTCATGTAGCTGACGAATAGTTCACTTACCGAATTTTTTAATGAATCTCAAACATGTACCATTTTAACTGATCAGATAGAAATAGTTATATAATTCAACGTTTGCTAAAAATTAGACCAACAAAGCAACTTCTCAACAAATAGGATTATGTTAAAAAAGATCAGAAGCAAATCCTTTTGGCGCTTGAGTGGTAACAGCAGCGGATCTTCTACTTGGTCGCAGCTTCTTAAACTCAGACCTTTAGCTGAAAACTTCATCAGTTGCACAGTGGGCAATGGTCGGAACTGCTCATTCTGGTTTGATGTTTGGACTCCTTTTGGTCAGTTTCTCTCTTTTATTGGGCAGGATGGTCCGAGGATATATGGGATCCCCATAGACTCCAAGGTTTCTTTTGCTGCTACGAGAAATGGTTGGAATTTTAGAGGGGCTCGCAGTGACAATGCGGTTCTTCTCTTATGCCACTTAACTTCAGTCCATCTGAATTCGGAGATTAAGGATAGGTACAAGTGGAAGGATGGAGCTGGGCCTAACAAAGATGGCTTCAATTTCAAAATTGCCCGACGCCAAACCAATGCTGCTTTCTCAGAAGTTCTTTGGCACAAACANATAATTCAACGTTTGCTAAAAATTAGACCAACAAAGCAACTTCTCAACAAATAGGATTATGTTAAAAAAGATCAGAAGCAAATCCTTTTGGCGCTTGAGTGGCAACAGCAGCGGATCTTCTACTTGGTCGCAGCTTCTTAAACTCAGACCTTTAGCTGAAAACTTCATCAGTTGCACAGTGGGCAATGGTCGGGACTGCTCATTCTGGTTTGATGTTTGGACTCCTTTTGGTCAGCTTCTCTCTTTTATTGGGCAGGATGGTCCGAGGATATATGGGATCCCCATAGACTCCAAGGTTTCTTTTGCTGCTACGAGAAATGGTTGGAATTTTAGAGGGGCTCGCAGTGACAATGCAGTTCTTCTCTTATGCCACTTAACTTCAGTCCATCTGAATTCGGAGATTAAGGATAGGTACAAGTGGAAGGATGGAGCTGGGCCTAACAAAGATGGCTTCAATTTCAAAATTGCCCGACGCCAAACCAATGCTGCTTTCTCAGAAGTTCTTTGGCACAAACATGTTTGGTTCTCAGGCCATGTTCCTAAACATGCTTTCATTCTGTGGTTGGCATGTCTCGATAGGTTATCTACAAGGGATAGACTAGTGAGATGGGGTTGTATTGATACCAACACTTGCGTTCTTTGTGAAATATGGGATGAGTCGAGAGAGCACCTTTTCCTAAGATGTCCTTATAGCCAAGACGTGTGGAGATTAGGCTTCGATAGGCTTAATGCTCCGTTTATGGGGTTTGGAACATGGCCTGTTTTCCAGATATGGTTAAAGAGAGCTTATCCAAATGCTGCAGAAAACAACTTGAGGCTCCTAATGGCTCAAGCAATTGTCTACCACCTTTGGAAGCAAAGAAACGATCGTATTTTTAACAACCTCAGTCTCCCTGCTGAAGTTCTCTTCAAAAAAGTGGATAGAGTTATCCGAGACGCTTGCCTGGCTCGAAAGGACATGCCTTGTTTTCAAGACTCTCTTGCTTTGTGGTTCAGAGGTACTTAACCTCACCTTGTAATCTCTCCTCTTTCTTTCTTCTCGCTTCGCCTTCATGGTTTATGACCGAAGGCTCCTAGCTCCGCTTTTTTCTCAGTCTTTCATCTATGTAACTTGCCACTAAATTGAAATACAACCAGAAATTTAAAAAAAAAAAAAAAAAATGTTAAAAATATATTTACTTCCAATATAAGATATATTCTAACAGTCGCAGTAAAAAGTTAACTTTTGTGTTTAGTCCGAAAACGGAGAAGTTGTTGTGCATTAACAAGCAACGTCATTCTCACTTTAATTTCGAGACGAAATAAAAATCAACAAATAGTAGTACAATGGTTGAAGATTTGCAATGTGGATTTACGATAAAGTTCGGATTTTATATTTGATCATTTAAATGATAAAAAAATAGTTGGTTATTTCATATGCTTTTTTGAAGATTAGTTTTGAATTTTGTCCAAAATCTTCCGGTTGTAGAAAAATTATAAAGACAAAAAAGAAACCTTTTTCCAGCTATAATTGGTATCTTGGTTCTTGTCTTCTTGAAACATGGCCCGGTTATGGTTCAACAAAAAAAAACATGGCCCGGTTTTACCTATACAACATGCCCCACCTAACCAAAAGATCCACAATTCTTATTTTCCAAAGTCTTAGATCAAAGTCTCTATATCTTTTGACATTTTTGTAATGCAATATATACAATAAAACGGGGTTAAAATGTGTCATTGGTAAACGAACAGGCTTTTCTTGTAATATTACGAAAATAAAATAGAGTGATTTAGGTATTTGACAAAACCCAGATAAATAATTGGGGAAAAAACAAAAAACTGTTCATTTGTTAAAATTTATTAAAAAAGTACTTGTAAAAGTGAGGTGGCATGCGTTTGTGGGTAATTGTTATCGATGCAATTACTCAATAAAATACGAAGAAGCTCTTGCAAGGACATCATTTATACTCATAATTATGAAAAAGGTAAGCGCGTTTGCGGTTGAAAGAAACCAATGTTACTGCAATCACATTGAATGAGGTATTGTCACGCACACAAATGGCAATAATTGTGCTGCTTGGTGACAACGTACAAATGAGCTAAGGCTCAGAACCGGAGTTGGTTTGATCAAGAACAATGGTTTGATTAGGATTACAGTTGGTTTAATATGAAGTCATTTGCTATCTCGGTTTAATGTCGGTTAAACTCAACTGAGTACTAATTGAAGTTTGTTGTTATGTTGTAACACCGACAAACGGAAACATAATCTTCTTCTTAAGAGATTGATTGCTTCTGATGTGAGTGTGTGATCTAGACTTCTAGTGGATTTGCTAAGAAGACGCCTGGCCAAGATTAGGGTTCGCATTCCGAGACCTAAACTTGTTAATTCTTGTGTCCATCCTTCTACATTCTTTTCTTCTTAAGCGATTCTTTGTTCTTGCGTTTAAAAGGCGTTTTCACGTTGTTTCATGAGAAAGTGAGATTGAAAAATGAGTAAGAACATTCAGAGAGTTGAGAATGCAAGAAAGCAAACAAATTGCATTGCTGTTATAGTGTTAGTAAAATTAATGGATCCGGATCAGAGATAATAAGTGAATCTTGAGTCGGATATCCGATCCGGTGAATATTAATATATGACATAACATAATGTTTTACGTTGTCCAATTGTATCAACCCATTTAACGTAAAGCCCAATCAATGAAACTTGATAAACTCATGAGCACTTTTCAGTTTTCTCTACTCTTTTCATTCCCTTCTCCAAGTTGATAAACTCACAAGTATCTAACATCTTTTTGTCCACTGTGGCCTCTCTCTCGTGGCTTATCACCACTCACCAGCACAAGAACCGGGCCTGTTTATGAAAAATTCATGATTTTTAGATTTTAAACAAACAATTCGGATCAGATCCGGATACGCGCAAATATTTGTATTTTTTTTGTTTTTACGATATATGTGATCTCGGATCTGGATATTTTGATTTTCCCGGATATCCGCGGGCATTTTACCGTTGTTTTTTTCTTTTCCTAAATCATTTTTTCTATACACTCTTTGCTAACCTCATAATTAACAAAAACAAAGTTAAAAAAAAAAAAGGCTTGAACTTAGCTTTTTCCCAAGAAGAGTAAAGTGGACTTAGACTCATAGTTTTCTAGTAATTGTTTACCTTCGTGACCGAGATTTTTCCCAAATTTTGCCTTTTATGGATATAGTAATAGTCAATATTGTGGTTACTCGATTTCCTTTGTTTACCAAATTCAACACCCCATTTTCTAGCCAATTTTTTTTATAGTCATAATGGTTATTAGACTTAATTTCCCTTCCCAAATTTGCCTTAAATGGATATAGTTATAGTCAATATTGTGGTTTCGTGTTTTCCTTTGTTTGGGGCCTAAGTGAGCAATTGCCTTATCAAGTGTTGAATTCCAAAGGCAGTCCAACAATTCTTGCACACTTGAAAATCATTTTCCACATCTTTAAAACAAAAAAAAACACAGATTTTATCATCTATCTCCATCAACAATGGGAAACTCTCTCAAGTCTTTCACACAACAACCTCATTCAACGGCTTACGAGCCTCTGCTCTCTGTTTCAGGTACATCTCTGTTTTCAAAATACACTTTTTACGTTTTTGTTTACATATGTAGTATCTAAATACCTAACTTCGAGGCAGAAAACGAGAACCTGAGAGTCTTCAGCTTCGCGGAACTGAAGAAAGCAACCAAGAATTTCAGACGAGACACGGTCGTAGTTGGCCACGGATGCTCTGATTGGACATTCTTCAAGGGCTACATCGACCATCCCACATTTGCTCTATCAAGAACTGACACCGGAATCGCTGTTTCTGTCATAGATTGTGATAGTTTACCGAACACTCTACATGACTTGGAGGTAAGCAAAGTCTGTCCATTTTTATGCAACTAATATGTAGCAAGAACTTATATGATGGGCACAAAACCTACGGAGTTTCAGGGACAAGTGAAGTCTTTAGGACAGATTTATCATCCCAATTTGGTCAAACTTTTGGGTTACTGTTGTAAAGATAGCAGATCAAACTTCTTGGTTTTCGAATACTTGCACAAAGGAAGTTTGGACCGTCACATTTACGGAAGTTAAGATCTATCACGTGTCCATTCCAAGAATCAGTATATATAGACAATTTTGCTTTACTTATAGTTTCCTGTTTCTCTCAACAGAAGAAGAGGCATTGCCATGGGAAATACGGGTTAAGATCGCCATTGGAACAGCTCGAGGTCTTGTGTTTATCCACTCGATCAAGAACATTCCGCTACATCAAGAACTCAGAATGCATAACATTATGCTTGACGAGGTTATGATTTTATTTCCATTCTTCTTCTTCTTCTTTTTGTTTATGCTCTTAGAAATTAATACCTAAGTTTGGATTTTCCATCAGCAATACAATGCAAAATTGCTTTATCTTGAACCAAACGAACCAGATTTAGGACATGAACGAATCTTTAGAGGAGATGTATACGACTCTCCTGAACATATCTGCGGTACCGTACACCAATATCTTAACTTTTGTTTGAAAATTTCTGATTAATCTTTTCATAATTCAATGTTTAAGACTAATCATGTAATGTATGTAGGTTGTTTAGTGGAAGCTAAGACCGATGTTTTCACATTTGGTCTGATCTTGCTTGAGCTTTTAACTGGTTCAAAATATGCACTTAAAAAGGAGAAAAGCAGAAGCTCAAGTGTCTGGACATCACAGACACCTTTATCGTCTGATGATCATAAGATTGGGGAAATAATCGATCCGCGACTTGGGAACACTTGTCCCGTGATTGCGGCGACACAGATGGGCACACTCATCAGAAGATGCACCAGGTGGGAGAAGATGAAACGACCATTGATGCAAGAAGTCTTGGATACTCTGAATTATATTGCAGAGATTAAGGATTAAAGGAACACAACAGAACAGAGCAAATAGTTCATAAACTCTTCATTTTATAGATATGGACAGAAACAAGGAATTAAGGCAAAACGCTTGCCCTCAAGAGTCTTTAATGTCAAATCCTAAATCCTAAATCCTAAATCCTAAATCCTAGATCCAATCCAAAGAGATTGCAATGGGGTCATCCTGTGGTCCACCAAATGATGATAAATATCCGAATCCATGTTAGAGAAATCATGGACTATCTTTGTTGTAATCATATTATTCATAAATACTAATACTAAGAAAGAATGTGGTTGAATGGAAGCTGATTAGTGAGATTATTATTACTCCAAGAGCTTGCTGCTGCAAAATCCGTTGTTTTGCTTTTTGGTGGAGACAACATCAGAGAATGCATCAAGTAGTTGTCCAGCAAGGCTGCTTGGATCATCCTCTAGGGTCTGCACAAATGTGCTCACGACGGATTGCTCCTGAGCGGTCGAGCTCAGGCTGAACCATGTCAAGAACCTGACCCTGAACGTTTTATCGATGTGGCCTTCACACTCTAGCAACCTGATCACCTTCACACATTTCTCAATAGTGTCATCAATCGGCGAACTGTCACATTCGTGGTTCTCTGACTCGTGACTGTTTGAATTTGCTTTCCTCTTCCTGGTTGTGAGGAAATCAAACTCGGGATCATCACAGCTTCCATCTGATCTCACCAAGCAGTTGTTCTTCTTCTGTGTACCGTTAGACACTGCATCATCATCATCATCATCATCATCATAATTACCATTATTACCATTATTATTATCATCATCAGCCTCAGCGAGTGATTCTAATGGCACTCCATTGTCTTCACCTCCAGAAGAATCAGGTGGAGTGAATTCCTCATTCAAGTCTGGCACTGAAACTATATTTAGATCAAACCCAAGTGGTCGTCGAGAAGGCAATTCTTCTTCTGGTTCACTGCTTTTATCAGTATCTACATTATAAAACGCGTCAAGCAAGCCTTCCTCCTGAGCTTCAGCCAATTGCACATACTTTGCAAGTTGCCCGATCTTGAATCTTGAGGAAACACTACTTTTTTCCTCTCGATCTGAAGGCTGATCATTTCCTACTAAATCAGTTCTCCTCTTTTTCCTACCATCCACCGAGTTAGCACGACTCTGTTGCAATAACTCAACGCTCTTGGTAAAGCACCTAGCATTAGAATGGCCTAATAAACCAGCTCCTGTGTGGGATACAACACGGAATGTATACTCTGTGCAAGGATCGAGGTCAGATATCACCATCCTCCTCTCGGTTCTACTGAAATCAACAAATTGATCATCCTCTGGCGTCTCTCCTTTCTTGAACCACCATAACTTATAACCCTTAACATCACATTCCTCAGTACTAGGAAGCTCAATCAGACGAAGAGTCACCTGCGTTGGTGCAACATCTTCAAAATGAATCCTGCACGCAGCGGGAATCAAAACTGCGAAAAACAAAACATGTAAGAAGCTTATATCACCATTCCCTCTTTCGGATTCATTGCAACAAAATCAAAATGTCTCCAATACAAACCTCTGGCTGCATTGGCTGACCAGTCCTCCGCCATTTTTATAGCAGAAGCGCAGAGCTCTTGAACCTCGCTTGCAACAGGAAGCCGACTAACAATGCCCCGATCAGTTCTCGCAGATGGCCCGTCAAGAGGCCCGACTTCATCTTCCAGCATAGACTTGGCAGCTCTTACAATCTCATGTAACTCACAAAACCGACAAGTCCCATTAAGAAGTCTATAACTCAATGCTATCCTGTAACACATTACATCTCGCCTTCGTGCTTCCTTCGCTGCCATAAGCTGCTTCTTCCAACATCTTCATAAACACACACACACATTGGGATTATATAAAGACAAGAATCTCAGAAACTCAATGAAGAAAAAGGTGAAGACTTACCCAAGAATCTCAGAAACTTTGCCGCAAGAGTAGCAGCAGAAACATCCATCGAGCTTCATAAGATTTCCAAGACTTGTAACTCCGACCTTGTCTTCTCTAAAGGCACACTCGAGATGGCAAGATAAGCCACAGAACTCGACATCATCTGGTTTCTCGGGCTCACAAACTAACCAGAGGCTAGGGTCTTTGTTCTCGTCGAAATGATGGCAGACGCAACAAGAACATCTCTTGCAGAAGGAATCATCTCTGGGCACGTTCGCTCTGCACGATGCGTTCTTGCAGATCCACGATTTCATCAAGCACCCACCGTCGTCATGCTGTTGTTTCTTGATGGATTGTGCGTCTTGCTTCTTGTTAGACTTGTTTTTGTTCTTGCGGGATTGCGAGATCTTCGTTTTCGTCGATGATGAATCCATTTTCTTTTTTGTTCAGAAATTAAAAGTCTTTCTTAGCTCTTCTCGCAGACTCCTTCGTGGGTACCGTCGTCTTTGACTCAGCGTCGAAATTTGGAGACATGTCTCCGTGATTGAAGCGAGCTGAGTTTTTCAGGTCACTGTAGATTTCAGCGTCGCCTGAGAATAAAATTGCCTCGGCGGCTTTATTTGGGGAAAAAGAGAGAAAGTTTGGGATTTTAGGGCACACGTGTAATTTCACTATTTTTGATATTTTTTTTCCGGTAGCTTGTGGTAAAGACAATTATCATAATGGGCTTTTTCTAAAGGGGGCTACTCTTTTTTAAATCATAGCTTTAGCTTCAAGAAAACAATAAAATTATGATCTATTTTTTTCTTAGCCTCTGATCTTTCAAGATGTTGACATAATCTTTGAACAAGAGAAGAGTTAAGAGACACAAATGGGTAGAAAAATATTTTGCATTGTTTTCTTTTCTTCTTTTTACATCGGTGATCAAGTTTAGTTCAACTAATCCAATGAATATAGACAATGATCAGTTTGTTTCTCTTACGATATATATATTTTTCAAACCACGATTTATTTTCTTTGGAAGTAGAGGAACGGAAGAAAGTAAGGTGAGCCTTATACTCATCCACCACAACTCATTCAATACAATGATAAGCAAGTGAGAAATCGACTAACATCTATACGAAGTTTGGACGATGGAAGGTACGAAAGATGAATGCATGCATGGTTGGCTTCTCGCTGAGAAAATTTCTTTATAATTTCAGTTTATGGTTTTTTCATTAGGAAATTATTCAAAACTTTTCATCTAAAGTTGCATTCTTTGTAAATACTACTTTTTTAAATAAATTTTACATTCAATTCAAAAAAAAAAAATAAATAAATCTTTCGCTAATAAGTCTATCATGTAAAAACAAAACTCACACAAGCCATAGCCCGCGATACAAAATAGCACTTGTGCATTGTTAGACAAAAGAACTGAATCCGCGATCTCTGCAAGTTTATGCTTTACGATCTTAAGTCGTCAACTACACCACCACCACACACGGTGTAAGTTTTGCATTGTATGTTGTTGATTGTAGGCCATCTTGGCAAGAGTATCGGCCACATTGTTGCTTTTGTCGTGTCACCTCTATTCATGCAAATCAGTTAGCCAAAAAATTTAATAACTTGGATCAAATTCTTCCAATGAGCATTCCTCCGTTCTCGTCGACAGTTTCATTGAAAAAACAAAATTGTTTCAAAATTTATGTCACCGCCGATCGACTCTAGCCACCAAAAACAACGTCAACGTGCACTAACGACAACTAAACCAACTAAAAACAAATATATAAATGTGAACACTCTCACAGCTTACGACTGAAACTTAATGCAATCAAGGTTACTTAATACTGGATTGTATTGAAACCAGAACGTGCGAAGGATTTAGAAGATGCAAACAAGAGATTTCATAAAATTGTCTCAAAGACTTAATTACTTTTCTAAAAAAAGTCAATATTAAATCTGACATAGAGACCAAAAATTGAGGTGATGATCCATTTCAAAGCTAGATTCGGTAAACGAGGCTAGGTATCAGCTATATATAGGTTATAGGAGGGGGCTTCCTATGGTCCACACTTCACACGAATAATATTTAACCAATTTTCTAAATACTTCGAGTCCAATATTCTAAGTTTCTAAGGACATATTTGACCAAAAACAATATTCTTAAATATGTATTACTAGATCATTTAGAATATAGATTAGTGGTCCAATATTAAACTTCAACAAAATATAATAATAATGTTTTTTTTGTTTGTTATAACACTTTCATGGCTCTCAAAATCATAAATAATCACATCCCTAACAAGCCTTATTGAAGTGATGACTACTTTTTATTCATTCATCTCAAACCAAATTCTATTTTTTTATTGGGTTATATCCGTGTGGATTTGTTAAAACCCACATAATTTATTTCAATGTGAGATTCATATCTAATATTATGTGTTCATATATTTGTTTTTAGTGTATACTCCATCAAATGATACGTTAATACGTTTTTAAGTGGTTGTGGTCACGCAATTTTAATATCTTCGAAATTAAGAATTAGTACTCACTAAATAGTAAATACATGCACATGCTTCAAATTCAATCAGTCATCCTCATTAATTTATATAATATAACGAGATAGATGTTACAAAATGAATGTATCCAAAAAAAAGAGGGATAGATTAGAGAGATAGATACATGCATGTGTATCTAAGCATAATTAGATAATGATAATAATATAACATGAAGATGGAGATGGACATGAAAGGCCCATGTGGAAATAGAAAGAAATTAAGAGGAAGACCAAAGCTGAGCATTCTTGACCTTACAAATACTCTCTAACACATCTACTGCCATTATGTTCCCCTTCACCACTACCTTCTTGCTTTCAAGCTCCACTTTGTACCATGTCACCCCTGTTTATTTAAAATTAAACCATTTGTTCGAAATCTTTCAACAGTTTTACAAACTTTTTCTGTTCAGAAAGTATAAAAATCATATAAAAACCAACAGTTCTGATGTTTGAATTTCTGTTCTATTTCAGTTTGCAATGATACAAAATTTTTAATATAAAAAAATAGATGGAGAAATATTTTTAAATGACTTTTTCTTTCCCAACAAATGATTGCAACTTTCATTTTTTTTTTCTTTTTGTTAAAGGATTTTCATTAATTTAAAAAACATTACAACATAACAAATAAAAAATAAGGGAAGAAAGGATTAAGGATTAGCTTAATCTACCGGAAGCTTTTAAACTTTCATCTTACAAAACTATTTTATTAATGTAATTTTTGTAATATATAACCTTACGTAAATATCTTTAAAATTACTTCTTATTAATTGTGTGATTCTTATAAGTTTTTAGCGACAAAAGAAAAAGAAAACAAATACTAGATGCAATTATTGAATTCATGTCTTGTGATTGTATTTCCCTAAAAGAAATGCCTAAAGAAATAAAGAAGATTTGGCGTTACCGTCTAATTTAGAAATATGCCTCTCGACTTTCTTCGCACATCCGTAGCAATGCATAGACACCTTTAGCTCCACTACCTGCATACATCACCATCATCAACCGGACAATTTTATTAATTATTTGTTAATATAACTATGAACTTTAAACTCTTGAAATAAATCGTTAAAATCTTAGATGAAAACTGAATTTGTTATAACTTATAACCATCAAGTATACTTTATTCGATTTTGGGAGAACCAAACAAAAAAAAATTAACTTGGAATAACAAACGCACACCACCATAGAAGAGAAAAAAAAAACCCAACACAACTTATTTTTTTATCCCCAACCTGTTCCATTGGCCCAACACAGCTTTTTAAGAGCTAATAAAACATTTATTTCACTGTTTCCCAAAAATTTGCATTGTGATAAGCATTTTTTCAAAGCTCAAGAAATTATCTTAGGTAGGCTTATAATGTTGAGGATGATTTGTGGTTACCTTAGGCTTAAGATGGAAGGCAAGAGTCTGACGATGATCATCAGATACAACATCTTTTAATCTCATGATCTTACCAGATTTCTCTGTTGAAGAATCTATCAGAGGTTTCTTCTCAAACTCTTCTTCTTCTTCATCGTTTTCTAGAGTGTTTAGACAAAAACATGAACACTGATTTGTCGGAAGAAACAGACAATCCCATACTCTCCCAATTTTCTGGAGCTTGCCCATTAATCTGAAAAGTAAATAAGGGTTTTTTTAAGAGAGAGTTAAGTTGGGAAGACTTAAAAAGAAGTTGGGTGAGAGAGGAGAGAAATACTTGCTTGTCTTACACACTTACACTGTCTTAAAGAGATGGATAGAGAGAGAAATAAGGTGTGTGAAGAAGTCAAACATTGAAATGATTTTGTAGAAACCGATAAATTTACTATAGTTTTTTATTATTATCATCAATTCATCATCTACAATGTTAAAAAATCTATCATTAGATTTATGTTACTCTTGTCATTTTTCTTCCTCTTTAATTTAGTTTAGAGTTTAGACCTTATCACTGTGGTGAACTAATTTTATAATAGATCTTGATTGGTCTGGCGAGAAGTAGTTTTTTATTTATATAGTATATGTTAATTCTAAGAAGATTTTTTGTGTACTTTTAAATTGCATATATCACTGAACTTATGAAACAATGTCATCCAATGGGAGTAAGTGAAAGAAAAAAACTGTTTACAAGCATACAATTATATGCTATATAATATGATATGACAAGTGATAAAAGAAAGAAGAAGACATAGGTCACATCTCACGTTCAACAACTCTCCAACATTGACACCAATTTTCTTATGTCATTGGAAATAAAGAAAATTCAATATTCATATAATTATAAGAGTGAATTAGTGAGCGAGGCATGTGATGCAAGCTAAGTTAGTGTGACTTGTAGTTTTGTATAATTGATTGAAGAGTGGATAAGCCTCTTCTCTTTTGGCTGCACTCTCGCCGCTCCACTTCTCTAATTTTTGTTTTTTTAATCTATTTTGATTCTGCCATCTCTTTGTTTTTATATATGATTCGGCTGAAAACATTCAAAATTAGTAAACATTTTCTTCTTGTTAAATATATTTTCTCTACTTCTCAATTTTCATATCATAGATAAGATGAACCTGGTAACCATTAATGAATTTTTGAATGGTTATTGAACAAATAAAATATGAATGATGAACCTATGAAAAACATGTGGGAAGAAGGTATTATATGCTAAGTGCTTTAGGTTAATCACGTGAAAAAAGACAAATGCATAATTCTCCTCCTGCATGCCAAACCATGTTGTTTTATTTTCATGCTTATTATCGAAGCTCCATTAATTATGTTCCTACTTCATGTGCTTTTTTTTTATCTCCACTAATTTATTTATTTGCTTCTATAATTCTGAATCCTCTTTAGCTTTTAACCTTACACCCATAATTCTTTTGTATGGACATTTCTTCCCTCATAGACTCTAATCGAAGTCCTATACCCAAATTCTGGAATTTAAAAAGTGATATTTTCAAGTTCAGTCTTGATATATTTTAAGCTTATTCATTTTTCCTTTGAAGCTTGTATATTCTGTTTTCTTTCTTTTTGTGCTAATATTGATTGTTAGGAAATGTGTGAATACGGAACAGAGAAAAAAAAAATGATTAAAACACAACTGACAAGAAAAAGGCTGGAACTCGTTACATCAATCTTGTTATGTATGACCTTGCAAACAAAAAAAAATTATAAATCTTTTATTTTGCTATGCCAAAAAAAATTGAACTTGGATAGTTCATATATATCTAGCATCACATTTCTTCCTCCAGCTTTAGTTTGAGTTATGTTCTCCTCCGATCCAGGTTTGAGACTTTGAGTAGTGCTCGGTTTTATCGTTTTTGCTTGTCTCCGGATCCCGAGTTTGGTTTTCTCCTATTTTAAGAAAAAAGATACTCTCTCTGTTTCTTTTTATAAGTAGTTTTAGAGATTTTATTTTATTTCATAATATAAGTTGTTTTTATGTTACTATGCAACTTTTATTTTTATCGAATACTGTGTGGCCAATAATATTCTGCAGTTTTTTTTATGATTGGCTGGATTATTTTAATTTATATATTAAATGATATTTTTTAGTAAAAGATGAGTTTCTTAATAGTTGTGCTTTTAGTCAAAACTACTTATAAAAAGAAACGGAGGGAGTAGTTCATATAAATCTAGAATCATAAAAACCTACTACAAACTCTCATGAACTTATTATTTTATTCAAATAAAAATATGAAAAACTAAAATATTTAATTCCTACTAAATAATTTCACATATTTTCGAATTTAGTGCTACATTTAAGAAGATATGATTAACGTATTTTAAATATGTCACACATATTACTATATATTGGTCTCCAAATTAAAAAGAAAATTCATGCGTAAGAAATTCAGTATATTTTATTATTCAGATTACTAATACTAAATATTTTTTTTACTAATACTAATTCGTATTTATAAAAAAGTGGTACGCAAATTAATTCCTCAAGTATTTGAAATCGCTTTATTTATTCCTTAACTATCGTGTACGCAAATTAAATCCCCAACTGTGAATTGACTTTACAAAATTAGGCTCCAAAAATGTCAACGTTAAACACTAATTGGCAGTCGTTAAATTTAATTTGCCAAAATCATTTTTATCATTTTTTTTCTTCGGTTTTGACCCAAAAAATCAAATTCATCTTCTTCTCCCATTTTTCCATATTTTTTAATTAAATTATTATCTTATTAATAATCCCCAAAAGATATCGAAAAGTTACACTTCGCCGATGGTTTGAACAAAATTCCGACGAAAAGTTGGGAAATAGACTAGGCTAAAAGAGGAATATAGTAAATACAACAAGGAGAATCTGTGATTGGAAAAAGATTACATTCGAGACCAGTCACACCAACACTCCGGCATACACGAGATCGGAGCCAAGCAACAAAGGCGCCGTAGCAGAATCAAGCACAACTTGTCCAATTCCGGCTACTGGATCCGCAAACAACACAGTTGAAAATTTAATTTGCACACACGATAGTTGGAAAAATAAATTAAACGATTTCAAATCATATATAGTAAAAGTGAAGTTAATTTTGAGAATGAAGCTCTCTCATTCACCATAAACCGTAAAACTCGGTTAATACCCTTAAACTAGTGATATGGTCCGCACCATGTGCGGGCTCCAAAATATGACAAAATTATATTATCGAACATGGAATCTGAAAATCATTTACAAAACAAATAGATGTCTTTAAGATCATGAATGTACCTACCAATTCGGTGGAAGAAGAAAAAGAATAGAAAGACCATACAAATGTTAACAAATTAGGCTTAGCCAAAAAAGAAACACAAAAAATATAATTTCTGTAAGTTATGTCATTTGATGTCTCGATAGACGTAGGGTGAGACACAATGTCTAAGAGTACAAATGTTAACATGATCTTACAGACATCTATTAAAAATCCGCTAAACCGAAATATGTTTTCCTAACAAAAAATTAAACACGAAAAATCCACGATCAATTATTGCGAAACCCGTATGAAGACACATAAGAAATTAACTAAAGATGTATTGTATTAAGATTTAGTTACTCATAATTAATCAATTATGAACATGTGAACAATGGCGGCTCCTTCACTGGGTATAAGATATAAGATTAAAGGCAACCAATATCACCTTTTTATATGAATTAATTTGTAAAAAACGTCTTATATTTTTTATTTTGTTAAGGTCCAAAAAATATATATTTGAAAATATATTCGAAAATTAAACAGTGAGATCAATAAAAAGAAACAAACCTGAAGAATGTGCACGAATAGATTTGAAGCCTCAAGTCGCGTTACATCAAACAAAATCATTACTAAAACAGTAGTGTAAGAAAATAATCAAAAGACAAAGGACCGATGTGTTCCTGTTAGGCATGTCAATTTGAGTCCAAACCCGTGGGCCCCGCCCCAATAGACAAAGGACCGATTTTTTTTTATGATAATCGTACATATGATATACTTCAATATTTTCTATATTTATCTTTACTGATTTTTATTTTAAAATGGAAATTCTTTTCAAAATCCTAGCGTCTTCGTGAGGCTATATATACCCCTACAATACCGTCTCTNATAAATTAAAATAAAAAATACATTATTAGAGATTCCTAATGTTTTCTACTATAAAAACGCAAAATAACAAACTTAAAAAAAAAAATTAATTGCATAAATTGACAACAAACGTAAAAGATAAAAATGTACAATCACCTTCTATTTTTATATGAAAAAATAATATATGTAAAGTATTAAACTATCAAAAACAAAATATATAAAGAAAAAAAGTTAACACGCCCGCGCGTAGCGCGGTTCACATTCTAGTATATAGTAAAAGTGAAGTAAATTTTGAGAATTGAGCTCTCTCATTCACCATAAACCGTAAAACTCGGTTAATACCCTTAAAATCGGTTCAAATTAATTTTTTTAAAAATTCATAATTTGTCGTACCGATTATCAAAAATTAGACTTTTAATTGGTTTTGTTTCGTAATAGTGGGCTTCTCAAAATAAGTTTTCGAGCTAAATTTTTTTTTTTGCAAACTCCTTTGGTTTATAAATGCGACACCTTTAGCCTTCATTGAAGTCATTCGGGTCTCGATTTCTATTAGCTTTGTACGTGTAAACTGTTTTAGAGAACATGTTTTCGTTTTTAATTTTATTCAGTGTTTATATATGCTGAGATTTGTATATATAAACAAAGTTGTTCTTTCTATCCATCGTATTCTTTGTGTCGAGAATCTATATTCTCCTGGCGACCGACGCGCATCTGGCGAGCGACGCGCATCTGGCGAGCGACGCGCATCTGGCGAGCGATTAGATCATCGACGGTCATCTTCCTCCCGAAGGAACCGGCAGGGGTAACGGCGGGACCACCACAAATCGTACGCTCACCTTCGTAGGCCAGGTAGACCATAGAGCCGTGGGCGAGATTGAGCGACGAGATTCGGAGGTTAGGGTCGGTCATGTCGCTGAACCCTAGGAAATCAGCGGGAGTCTTTGCAAGGAGAAGGTTCCGATTGGTGGATTGGGATCTAGAGCTGATCCTGGATTAGGGTTTTGAGTTGGGAGACAATAATATGAGGTCCATCTACGCTCACTCGCTCCAAACCATCTCTGCATAATCATCTTCTTCGTTCAAGCCAAATAAAAACCACAAAACTCAGTAGAATGGAGACTGGTTCATCACGATGTGCAGTTAAGATAGACATATCCAAAGCTTTTGACTCAGTAGAATGGAGCTTCCTACTGAATACGCTCCAGGCTCTCGACTTTCGGGAGAAATATATCCATTGGATTAACCTCTGCATATCCACAACATCTTTTTCGGTCCAAGTAAATGGGGATCTAACGGGTTTTTTCAGGAGTGAGAGAGGATTACGCCAGGGATGTGCGCTCTCACCATACTTATTTGTCATATGCATGAATGTTCTCTCTCGTTTAATAGACAAAGCAACAGCACAAAGGAAGACAGGATACCACCCTAAGTGCAAATCGATTCAGCTCACCCATCTATGCTTCGCAGATGACTTAATGGTGTTCATCGATGGGACTCGGTCTTCTATCGAGGGGATCATTAGTACCTTCGACGACTTCGCAACCTGCTCGGGTCTCAAAATCAGCCTGGAAAAATCAACACTTTACATGGCAGGATTATCAGATAATAAACGTGAGGA
>PKML01031101.1:101380-128208 GCA_002933935.1 Eutrema yunnanense
ATATGTTAAAGCCAAATTCTATATATGATGATGTGTGTAGGTTTGATGTCGTGGTGAATGAGGAAGTAATTTTCGTTTTAATTTGGGGCGTATTAAGTTCAATGATTTAAATAATATAAACGAAATCAGCTTTTAATTTTGGTTACAAATAATGTTATTAGTTGGTTTGCTTATGGATTGTAATTTCCGGTTTCTTAACTAACCGATCGTAAACCATTCCTAAACGACTAACTAATAAATCGAAATCAAATAACTAATGTCGGTTTCTTAACTAACCGATCGTAAACCATTCCTAAACGACTAACTAATAAATCGAAATCAAATAACTAATTTTGATCTAACCGATCGTAAACCAATCAAAGAGCTAATTGAAATCGACATACCGGGTGTGGTTCGATTTAAGTTACAAAGACACGTCATTAGGATACAAACGAATGAAAATAAGACACATAATAAAAAAAAATCAATTTAGGGAGAATCGATGTGAGCCCGCCACATAAGATTATGACTTCACAAATAATAGTATGATTCAGTTCAAATTAAAATTTTTAAAAATTCATAATTTGTCGTACCGATTATCAAAAATTAGGCTTTTAATTGGTTTTGTTTTGTAATAGTGGGTTTCTCAAAATAATTTTTCGAGCTAAATTTTTTTTTTTTTGCAAACCGTAGCTTGTCCTTTGATTTATAAATGTGACACCTTTAGCCTTCATTCAAGTCATTCGGGTCTCGATTTCTATTAGCTTTGTATGTGTTTACTGTTTTAGAGAAAATGTTTTCGTTTTTAATTTCATTCAGTGTTTATATATGCTGAGATTTGTATATATAAACAAAGTTGTTCTTTCTATCCTTCGTATTTGTTTGTACCAGATCTCGACCCAAGAGATCTGGCCCATTAAAGGCCCGATAACAACTAAACAACTTCTAAACCAGTAAAGATGGCCCACTCATCGGCCTGCAAGCCAGCCACGCCCGACCTAAGAATGGGTCAAAACCCTAGTTCGCGAGGAAGGAGTGAGAGATGGTTCCTCGATCCACGAGATACGCAATATCCGGAGGAGGTTCAGCTCGACGGCGACTATAAAAGGACGTCGACGCCTAGGTTTAGACGGACAATTAATTTTAAGCTAAATACACCTAATACTTGTAAAATCTCTTCGAGATTACCTTACTTGTAAACACCCTTGATCGATTCAATACAAAATCCAATTCGTCGAGTTTATATCCAAATTACATCCTTTGATTCATAGATAGAAACTATCTCATCTAAAAAGTTCTTCCCTAAAATCCTTACAAAAACTAGGTGTGTGATTCTGTATCCACATTTTGGCGCCGTCTGTGGGGAAGAGCATATAGCTTTCTAGACACAAGAATCAGATCTTCGATCTAACGAGAAACGAAATGGATCCAAACCATTCAGAATCAATCAGGGTCAATCCCTCGACAGGTCGCAGCACCTCTGGCACAACTACCGAGCCCACGCTCACAGTATCCGGAACCCAGATCCCTGTCCCAATAAACACCGTGGGGTCAAACCCCATCGCAACGGGCGGAGTGGAAACACACGCCGCAAATCCAAACGCGGCCTCGCGACGTGCAAACACTGCCGTCCCAACGACCGTTAACGCGCCGTCAGACCAAAACCTTAATTGGGTATGGACGAGGTCCGCCTCAGGTTCCACCGATCCGTGTCAGGCTCCCTCGGACCAAAACCCTAATTGGGTATGGACGAGATCCACCGATCCGTCCCAGGCTCAAACCGGCCGGACGGGATCAACCACGCCGCCGGTAATGCCACATCAACACCGAAACGACCTGGCTGAAATCCGCGGGATGTTATCCATCCTGGTGGAAAGGCAACAGACGTACGAGACTTCGACTCGTACGCTCGAAGCTCGCTTAGAGCAGCAAGAACGTCGCTCGACGGAAAACCGAGAGCGACGTTCGCAAGGAAGCCCGCCCCCGCGAACACGCATAGATTTCGGAACAATCCACGCGTCGCCGACATTCGTCGGGCAATTCGAGACTCCGATCCGAAACACCCCGACCTCGGCTTTCACGTTCGAGAGCTCGCCATCGTTTGCCGCGAACCTGAGCAACGAAACAAGCGGGCGAGCCTCAACCAGACTACCACCTCCGCCAAGCATGGGAGACCACGAATCAAGGCCGTTCAGTGCCTTCGAATTCGGGTCCAGCTCGGGAACTCAGCACGAGCAAACTAACAACAACTCGGTCTCTTTTCCTCCCCCACCCGCAAACCGCGAGGACAATACGCGACCTCGTGAGGAAAATGAGAACCCGACTCGAGCTCAGGCTCCCGACCTATCACACATAAATCTCCCAAATACCGTCGATCGCGAGCTGTTCCAACGCTACGTCGATCACACGAACGCTGAACTACAACAGATGAACTCGCTCGTCCACTTCGCCACTAGTTCGGCCCCGCATATCGATCGCGTGATCGAGGAGACCAATCGGACCCCCTTCACCAATCGCATCGTGACCGCACATATTAGAGATACGGGAAAAATCAAATTCCCCGATTATGCCGGAAAGACCAACCCTCGAGCTCACATACGAGCATTCCGCCTAACGGTCGCTAGGGTTCACTTCGTCGATCACGAAAAAGAAGCAGGCTACTGCCGCCTCTTCGCTGAAACCCTGATCGGAACGGCCCAGGAATGGTTCGCCATAGCTAGAAGAAAATTCTATAGACAATTTCAACCAGCTCATCTCGGCCTTCCTCAAGCAATACTCGGTATTCATCGAGGCGCAAGCGTCCGAAGCCGACCTCTGGAAGCTCTCACAAGGCCCAGAGGACTCACTCCGGACATACATCACGAAATCCAAAGAAATCAAAGCCAAAATAGCGAACCCCAACGAGGTGGTAGCACTATTGGCACTAAAGAATAACCTATGGCATACATCGAGCTTCCGTAAGGAACTCACAGTTCGGCCTACGACGTCACTGGATGACGCGCTACATCGCGCATCCGCTTTCGCTTTGTACGAAGACGAGACCACTTATCTCACCAAGAAATACGAACTGATGGAATGCCCCCCGACGTCAAAGAAAGCTCCTAAAAGGGAACCTCCCATCAAAGAAAAACACACGTACGCCATCGGAAGTCCCCCCCAATCCAAGAACAAGGATTACGATCCATCAAAATTTTGTGACCACCACAAACGAAAATGACATTCCACAGAAGAATGTCGAACTCGACTTCGGCGCCGAACAGCCTACAGACGAAGCCGTCGAGGCAGAACCAGCTCCAAAAACCGATAAGAAAAAGTCGAACCCCAAAAAGAAAAGGAAACGAACTAACGAGGTCACGGGACAAGAAACCCTGCCTCCGGCGCCGAAAAAACGCATCGACCTGATATTCAGAGAGCTGAGCCTCTGCGGCGGCTCGATGAAATCAATAATCACACCGCCACCGGCGCCCAAAAAGACAGTCATACTTCGACCCCGAAAACCTCGTTGTTTCGAAGAGGGGGGAGTAGAGCCACCCACCACTAAATGAATAGACTTCATATGTGGCGGCTCGCAATTTTGCCGCGACTCGGTTAACTCCATCAAGCTATTCCAGCGACGAGCTCGATCCAGACCGGCAGAACCGACTCCCCTCCAGGGTTCCAACCACAGAATCACCTTCAGAGAAAGTGAAACCACACACCACGACAAACCGCACGACGACGCCCTCATCGTCCAGCTCGACGTGAGCGGCTACGAACTGTCCAGAATAATGATAGACATCGGAAGCTCGATTGAAGTGCTCTTCTACGAAGCTTTCCGCCGAATGGGCTTCGAAGACTCAGCCCTGCGAGGAAAACCCTCGCCACTAACCGGCTTCGCCGGAAACATGACGTACTCCAAAGGAACAATCGAACTCCCCGTGTTCGCGGAAGGAGTACAAAAATTAATCGAATTCGTGGTCGTAGACCGCGCGGCACCATTCAACGCCATACTTGGCAGACCTTGGCTATATGCCATGAAAGCAGTACCATCAATGTACCACCAGTGCGTGAAATTCCCATCACCCGAAGGAACCAAAACGGTACAAGGAAGCCAGTCCGCATCCCGTGATTGCTACATGGGGAATTACAAACAATCCAGGAATCACCCCGTATAGCAATTACAGAAAGAGCTAGAGCTCGCTACCCAACAGATTAAAAGATCAAACGATCCTTCTGTATGCGAACCTCGCACCGAACTCGTCACACAGGTCTGTATAGACGACAACAACCCGGACCGCGTCGTCGGCATAGGAATCAACCTATCCAACGAAATTCGAGAAGAACTTATCTCTTTCTTAAAAGAGAACGTCACCACATTCGCATGGTCCACCGCGGACATGCCCGGGTCGACACCGATGTAACATCAAACAGAAATGCCGTAAGCTCGGCCCCGAAAGGGCCAAGGCTGTTAACGACGAAGTAGATCGACTACTCAAGGTCGGCTCCATCAGCGAAGTGAAATATCCCGACTGGCTGGCCAACCCCGTGGTCGTTAAAAAGAAAAACGGAAAGTGGAGAGTGTGCATTGACTTTACCGACCTAAACAAAGCGTGCCCCAAAGACAGCTTTCCACTACCACACATCGACCGGCTCGTCGAAGCCACGGCCGGTAACGAACTGTTGTCCTTTATGGACGTGTTCTCCGGGTACAATCAAATCAAAATGAACCCGGAAGACCAAGAAAAAACGGCATTCATCACCGATCGAGGCACATACTGCAACAGAGTGATGCTCTTCGGCCTTAAGAACGCCGTAGCAACTTACCAACGATTAGTGAACAAAATGTTCGCGGACCTACTCGGCAAAACAATGGAGGTTTACATCGACGACATGCTCGTTAAATCCTCCCGAGAAACCGACCATGTAGAACAGCTCAGAGAATGTTTTATTATCCTCAACAAATACCGAATGAAACTTAACCCAGCGAAGTGCTCATTCGGGGTCGCTTCAGGAGAATTCCTCGGTTACCTAGTAACCACGAGAGGCATCGAAGCAAACCCAAAACAGATCGCGGCCTTTTTAGAAATGCCATCGCCAAAAACCACTCGAGAGGTTCAACGATTGACAGGGAGGATAGCGGCCTTAAACATGTTTATCTCCCGAACAACAGACAAGTGCCTACCCTTATACCAGCTCCTCAAAGGAAACAAAAAGTTCCTCTGGGACGAGCAATGCGAAGACGCATTCCGACAACTCAAAGCGTATTTAAGCGAACCCCAGATACTGGCCAAACCAGTAGAAGCAGAACCCTTATACCTATACATCGCAGTATCTCAGGCAGCTTTAAGCGGAGTCCTAATCCGCGAAGAACAAAACGAGCAAAAACCGATCTATTACGTAAGCAAAACGTTGATCGACGCCGAAACAAGATACCCCGCTATGGAGAAACTAGCTCTAGCAATCGTGATGTCGGCCCGGAAACTCCGACCATATTTTCAGTCCCATTCAATAGTAGTCATGACATCGCAACCGCTCAGAACCATTCTCCATAGTCCGAGTCAATCGGGACGCCTCACCAAATGGGCAATCGAACTCAGCGAGTACGACATCGAATATCGCACTCGCACCTGCGCTAAGGCACATGTCTTAGCGGATTTCATGATCGAACTAGCGCCCGAAGTCGCTAACGAAACGAACCCTTCCAAGAAGTGGACACTTCATGTCGACAGATTTTCATCCAAACAAGGATCCGGAGTCGGCATCAAACTTACCTCGCCAACAGGCGAAGTAATCGAACAATCGTTCAGACTAGGTTTCGTCGCTTCCAACAATGAAGCAGAGTACGAAGCCTTCATCGCCGGAATCAGACTCGCAATCGGAATCGGAGCTTGGACCAAAGAGCGAGGTACCGGAAAACTAGGGACCAACTGGGAAGGCCCCTACCGCGTCATCGAAGTAGTGCGCAACGGCGTCTACAAGCTCGCGAAAGCCAAAACTGACGTGCCAGAAAAAAGATCTTGGAACTCCATGAACTTAAAACGATATCACGACTGAGTACGCATAATAATCGAACTACGTAAATGCTTAATCCCTTGACAGGGTACGTAGGCAGCTCGACCCGCGAGTGCAGCCACCAAAACACACTATCATTTACCTTGATCGTTGTACGTTACAGTTCGCTCATTCCTCAGCAAGCTAACAGGAATAAAATTTTTTTACTTCGACATTCAGCTCGCTCGTCTCCCGAGAAATACTATTTAGCTCTCGTATCACCAACATCTCGCGACCTCGCATCACGAACTAAGCCATGAAGCGGAACCTCGTCTCAAAAGCGACTCTAAGTCCACCGAGCTATCCACTCTCATAAAAGTTCAAACGAATGCGGTCAAAAGACCACGTCGATACGACCTAACTTTCAAATAACGAGCTCTAGCCTCGACAAAATCATCAAAAAATCCAGCACATTGATTTCTTGCTAAAAGAATCGAAGAGGACAGCAAACCCAGATTCGCCTCATAATAATTTGATAAGGCAAAACGATTCGCAAACCCAGACTCGCTTCGTAATATTTTGCAAAGGCAAAACACGTCGCCAAAGCGATGATCCGCTCGGCAAAGCTCACACCTCGCAGAAGTTAAGCCGAAGTAGCAACGAACGTCTAAAACTCAAGGACAAAATTCTACTAAGACAAAAGGCGTCAAAATCTTTTCCTTAACGAAATTGCGAGGCCGACACCTCATCGAAGTAAGTCAAAGCGACGACGAATACGAAAATTCAAGACAAAAATTTCACTAAGTAAAAAGATACCGAACTCTTTTACTTAAAGAAAATTCAGAAATTTCATTAAATCAATAAAGACGCCGGGTTAAAACCTCCCGGCTAAGGCATTGTGCTCAAAAGGTTCCAAAAACTAACATAGTGCCGGATTAAAATCTCCCGGCTAAGGCATAAGGTTCGAACCTAGGAAATCAAAAACATAAAAAAAAAACCTAAGGCAAGAGCCTTCATTTCGGGTCCTCCACCCTAGTCTTCCACAAAGTCGTCCGCAGCCCTCTCTTCGTCGGCAATCCTCGCTGCCGAGCTCTCCGTCACCTCGACGTTACTTCCAAATTGATCAAGACCGGCCGGGATCTGAGAAATGGGGTCGACCTCCATTAAGGCGACCGAGTCCTCCGAGACAGCAGGAAGGCTTAACTTCCCGAGAGATAGGTCGGACACTTGAGCCGCCTTGAACGCCTCCTCAAATTCCCCCCCTTATCGCTTTGACCTTTGGAATCTCGTCACAAACAGTGGTGTCGCCCCTCTACAGTTCGTTTAATAGGTAGATATTGGCAATCACCTCTTGAAGGTCGATCTCGGCCTCGGTCTCTGCCTTCTTCAAAAGCCATTTTTCCTTGATACCGCCAAGAACGCCTGCATACTTCGCAGATAACTCTCGGCGGGCCGCTCGTAACGCCTGACGAACCTTCTTATCCCGAGATGCGACCAGCTCCCGGTTCTCTCGAGCAAGCTGGGCGGCTTGGGCCAACGCAGTCTGACTTTCTGCCCGAAGAGCAGCAACGTGATTCTCCGTTGCCTGCAACTTCCAGGACGCCGAAGCAGAAGCAGCCTCTAGATCAGCAATTCGAGCCTCGAGAACGGGAAGCCTCGCCAGGTCGGTAGCCTTCGCAACCTCCTGAGCCTTCAGAGCGTGTACCTCGGCGTTCAGATCCGCCACCACTTGTCTTGCCTTTTCGACCTACTCGGGCCGAGGGGCATCCCGAAGCCGTTGTTAGAAGAGGGCAACGACCTTGTTCTGCGCCGCCAGCGCCTGAATAAAGCAAAAACAACGTGTCAATAGAGACACTAGAAACCGTCAAGGCAAAATTAAAAAAAATAATATACCTTCCCATTCGCGGCACACATGTCTAAATACGCCTCCCTCTCGGACATATTCCTCAACGAGGGGAGCTGACAGCCAGCCGCCTCGCAATGGCGAAACAGCGTCGCCATACCTTCTGGATCCTCGGTGACAGGAGAATCCCGGGCGTGCTTGAACGACCAGTGGAACGGCCGGCTCGCTGAAGAGCCGTTCGCCGAATCAGGTCCACAACGACCCTCAGAACCACGGGACCCCGCGTTCACGCTCCGCTGCCTTTTCGCTTGAGGACGCGACGGCCCGGACGGGACTGAAGTCTGTAGGAGGCGCGGCGTCTCAGGACGACGCGAGGTCGTGTCGGCACTAGACCCATTCGACTTCGAACTGATATGGATGGGGTCTATGGCAGTGTCTACGACGGGGACCACACCGGCTTCAGCAACCACCTGGA
Source organism: Eutrema yunnanense (assembly GCA_002933935.1). Taxonomy (NCBI): domain Eukaryota; kingdom Viridiplantae; phylum Streptophyta; class Magnoliopsida; order Brassicales; family Brassicaceae; genus Eutrema; species Eutrema yunnanense. Next base: position 109,648 of record PKML01031101.1, read on the forward strand.
CCGAACCACGGCTCCGGGACCCGCCAGATCCAATCGAGGCCACAAGCGCGGGCTGTCCCAACTGTTCCACCTGAACCGGTGCGTTCAGGGCATCACTAACCGCCGCAGCGATATCCCCAGAGCGGACCCGGCTGGCCCCAGCGCTCGGAGTGGTCGGGGCTCGGCTGCGGTAGCTTGAGCGTCTGGACATTATGAGTGGCGGTACGGTGCTGGTTGACGAGCTGGTGTCCGGTACAGGTCGGGTAGCCGAAGTCGGGATCGTCCGAACCCTAGCTGGCTCAACTGAAACGACAACAAGCACTGTTAAATAAAAGAAACAGTCGACGTTGAACTATAAATAAGATTCACTTTGGACCAAAAAGAGTTCTTACTTCGCAAAGGAGGAGGCTGTCGAGATGGTCCGATAGCAAGGGTCGCCTGATGGATTCGTCCAAGAGCTCGATCTATCCTACGCCTCGTAAACGAATCCCACTCGATCCCCTGGTTTCGCAGGTGGGAGACAAGTGCTCTGAGCTCGTCTGTAAAAGGTGACTTCTTCGGAGTAACTGCAAAATGCAAAAGCAACAAAAAGTTACATAACTTGCCAAATACCAAAAAAAAGACATTTACCCAAAAAATGAACAGAAGCTGCGAACTCCAGAGCTCGTATCTGACCAGCTGCCACCGCCCATCGAGTCGAGAGCCTGGAGATATCGAAGTCCCCTATCGAGGCCTGGTCGACTCGGAACAAGATAGTCTTACTCCGCCAGTCATCCTTGCGCGGAATCCCATTAATAACTTTACGGTTGGTCCTCGGCGAGAGGTAATACGTCCCCGGGAACCCGGGATTGTGCTTCACCGAACACAGATGTAGTACATCTTTCACACAAAGCAAGATCCCCTCCTCGTGAGCTCGAACGGCGAGGGCAATAACATGCCGAACAAAGTTAGGCATCATCTGCGAGAAGCAGAGCTGGGTCTCCGTGAGAAGCTCGAGCAGGAAGGAGGGTATAGGGAATGATAACCCGCACTTCTCGAACAACGTCGTGTAAGTACAGATAAACCCCGGCCTACACCTCTCCGGCGTCTCGAACTCGTCGTTACTCCGATGGAACGACGAGTTCGACGTCCCTAGGGATGTTGAAGACCTGCCGGAGATTAACGATGCTCTGCCGGGTCGTCGTCGTTTTCCAGTGCGGGCCGAAGAGCTCGTCGGGGTGCGCCGGGACAAATTTCGAATCGGCCATAAGGATCGATATAAAGTTGAAAGAGAAAACAAAGAACATAGACTTCGACGGATAAAAATTCGTGCTTTCTAAAACCAGAAAATCGCAGAGGAAAGGGAAAAAATAGAAGTTACCTCAGTTGAAGCGGTGACCGTGGTTTATTAGGAAGACGCAGAAACAAGCTTATAAAGTGGATCAACCCCAGCCGTTGAGATCGCGGAGATCTTTCGCCTCCCTAAATCTCGGCCGTACAATCTGAAAACCGTAATAATTACCTTTCCCGGGAATCGCGGAACATGTTCCTCTCCCCGAATCTCGGCCGTTCGATCCAAAAAGATCTCGGTAAAATCAAATCCCTCATCAAAGATCGAATGTCGATTAGACCTCTAGCGCCCATTAAGCAAATATTAAACTTAATGGGCTGGGGGGCAATTGTTGGTACCAGATCTCAATCCAAGAGATCTGGCCCATTAAGGGCCCGATAACAACTAAACAACTTCTAAACCAGTAAAAATGGCCCACTCATCGGCCTGCAAGCCAGCCACGCCCGACCTAAGAATGAGTCAAAACCCTAGTTCGCGAGGAAGGAGTGAGAGATGGTTCCTCGATCCGCGGGATACGCAATATCCGGAGGAAGGTTAGCTCGACGGCGACTATAAAAGGACATCGACGCCTAGGTTTAGACGGACAATTAATTTTAAGCTAAATACACCTAATACTTGTAAAATCTCTTCAAGATTACCTTACTTGTAAACACCCTTGATCGATTCAATACAAAATCCAATTCGCCGAATTTATATCCAAATTACATCATTTGATTCATAGATAGAAACTAACCCATCTAAAAAGTTCTTCCCTAAAATCCTTACAAAAACTAGGTGTGTGATTCCGTATCTACAGTATTCTTTGTGTCGAGAATCTATATTCTCCTGGCGACCGACGCGCATCTGGCGAGCGATTAGATCATCGACGGTCATCTTCCTCCCGAAGGAACCGGCAGGGGTAACGGCGGGACCACCACAAATCGTACGCTCACCTTCGTACGCCAGGTAGACCATAGAGCCGTGGGCGAGATTGAGCGACGAGATTCGGAGGTTAGGGTCGGTCATGTCGCTGAACCCTAGGAAATCAGCGGGAGTCTTTGCAAGGAGAAGGTTCCGATTGGTGGATTGGGATCTAGAGCTGATCCTGGATTAGGGTTTTGAGTTGGGAGACAATAATATGAGGTCCATCTACGCTCACTCGCTCCCAACCATCTCTGCATCATCATCTTCTTCGTTCAAGCCAAATAAAAACCACAAAACTCTTAATCTTCGCAACAAAAAAACTAAACAGATTTGAGAAAATCTCGAAATCTCGAATCTATAAGAAACCAGGGAAGTCGGATAGAACAAATACTTGAAGTGGGAATCAATCCTTCTTCCGATGGGAGTCGAAAAGCTCTGAGATTCCAACAACGTTAAAGCAATAATCGAAATTGTTCCACAAGCAAAAAGAGACGATTGCTTTAAACGCTGCCGTTTCCCTTTTCCGCTTCTTATCAACTTTAATGGGCTTTACTAATTAGCCCAACAATACTCAAGAATAAGGGAAGTCGAAAGAGTCGAAAGACACAAGAATAAGGGAAGTCGGATATATTACTTAATAATTCGATAAATCACATATCATCATATATATAGTATCATTCATCCTAAACCGTAAAATCATATATAGTAAAAGAGAAGTAAATTTTGAGAATGGAGCTCTCTCATTTACCCTAAACCGTAAAACTCGGTTAATACTCTTAAAATAGGTTCAAATTAAATTTTTTAAAAATTCATAATTTGTCGTACCGATTATCGAAAATTGGGATTTTAATTGATTTTGTTTCGTAATAGTGGACTTCTCAAAATAAGTTTTCGAACTATTTTTTTATTTTTTTTTGCAAATCCTAACTTGTCCTTAGGTTTATAAATACGGCACATTTAGCCCTCATTCAAGTCATTCGGGTCTCGATTTCTATTAGCTTTGTACGTGTTTAATGTTTTAGAGATCATGGGCCGGATTGGTAACAGCTGTAGTTTTCGGTTTTATGCTGTGGTTTTTTTGCTGTAGGATTTTGGCTGTGGCTTTTTAAAAAGTGAAAGCGAGGAAATATGGGCTGTGGAAATATAGGGCTTGATTAGAAGGAGCTTTAGAAGCTGCACACAGCCATATTTATTTCAACAACTAATTTTTGTTTCCAATCATGATTTCTACAGATTTTTAAACCTACAGCCCTTTGTATCCTTTTTTGGCTGTAGAGAGCTATATTTCCACAGCTCATATTTCCTCTCTTTCACTTTTTAAAAAGCCACATCCAAAATCCTACATCCAAAATCCTACAGCTAAAAAACCTACAGCCAAAAAACCACAGCATAAAACTGAAAGCTACAGCTGTAACCAATCAGGCCCATAGCTCTCTACAGCCAAAAAAGGATACAAAGGGCTGTAGGTTTAAAAATCTGTAGAAATCATGATTGGAAACAAAAATTAGCTGTAGAAATAAATATGGTTGTGTGCAGCCTCTAAAGCTCCTTCCAATCAAGCCCTATGTTTTCGTTTTTAATTCTATTCAGTGTTTATATATGCTGAGATTTGTATATATAAACAAAGTTGTTCTTTCTATCCTTCGTATTATTTGTGTCGAGAATCTATATTCTCCTCGGATTATCGATTGTTTTTATTGCCTTTTTCGATTAAACATATCGTCTGTTTTCGTCTATTTTCTTCTTAAAACATAGCATCTATTGATCTATTGATTTTCGGCTTATATTGATCCACTGATTTGCTTCTTCTTCACTGCGAAGTCGCTTGTGTGTCACTTTCAAGTTCAGGCGCCGGAAGTGGAACAACCAAAGGAGGCAGAGGAAAGCCGAAAGCTACAAAGTCCTTCTCTAGATCGAGCAAAGCTGATCTTCAGTTTCCCGTTGGAAGGATCGCCAGATTCCTTAAGGCCGGAGAATACGCCGAGCGTGTCGGTGTCGGAGCTCCAGTGTATCTGTCTGCCGTTCTTGAGTACCACTGAGGTACGATAATCAATCTTCTGATTTCTCTCGATCATGTCTTGGGTGCGATGTTTCAGTTGTATTTGATTTTGATTTTGATTTCAAATACAATTATAGTTTTTGTTTTTAGTTAATTCTTTGGTTTCTCGATTTCCATATGATTTTGCGTTATCTTAGTTGCGTTGATTTTGATTTCAAACGCAAATCTGTTTTTCGTCTTGATTTCTGTGATAATTGCTCTTTTGATTTCTCGATCTCTGTTCATAAAAGACGCAGAGATTATGTGTATTTTCTAACTTGAATTTTTTTATTCTTTATTTTTTTCCGATCAAAACTCACGCTATGAGATTATCTTAAAGTCTCACCATTCAAGATCCGACACAGACTTTTATGTGGGCATTTAAGGATAATTTTCTCTTGTAATTTTCTTAAAATCTTACATTATTTTCTTACAAATCCTCTTGACAAGTTTGATATATATATTGTCAAATGATANAATTTGACAATACTAAACTGGTTCCAAACCCTGCTTGAAATGTTAAAGGAAATGTACGAAAGCTACGATGAAACGGTGTAGATTTTTTTACGACGAAGAAATATGTGATTAATATGAAGAAGAAGAAGGAGGACAAAGGTGAAGACGAGATAAGTAAGAATAATAGAAAAAAGAAAAATAAGAAGAAAGAAGACAAGGAAAAACTGAAAGAAAAACAAAAAAGAAGAAGTCGAAGAAGACAAGACGATAAAGAGGAAGAAGGAAAAGACGAGGAAGATGTAAAAAGGATGATGGGGAAGGAGAAGAAGAAGAAGCTGGTGAAGAAGAATTCGGAAAATACGAGAACCCATACGTTAAAGATGTGGGAGGAAAACCATATTTTAGGATTTTATTTTTTATAAATATTATTAATCGGAGGTAACACAAATAGGATAACATGTTATATGATCCTATAATGTAGTTGATATGATAATTATATTTTTGCTGTAATTTTGTTTTCAAATTTAGATATACAATTTAAATAAGTGGTTTCATGCATGGAAGATACAAGGAAATAGTAGTTGAAATGATGAAATTGTTTTGACGGCGAAAAAATATGTGATTGATATGAGAAGAGAGAGAGAGAGAGAGAGAGAGAGAGAGATATATATATATATATAGATAGAGAGAGATAGAGAGAGATAGAGAGAGAACATGTAAGTGTAGTTTTTCTGGTAATGGTAGTTTTACTTCTTTTTTATATATATTCTATTTTTTTAATTCTAATGTAAGCATCTTAATCAGCCATAATTGAAAGACTCGCTATTAACCATATATATGTATGAACAAAGAAATTTTAGAGATATTGAACACGACAATACTGAACCGGTTCCAAATCCTGTTTGAAATGCTTAATGAAAAGTATAGAAGCTACAAGGAAACAATGGTTGAAACAATGAAGATGTTTTGGCGTCGAAGAAATGTGTATAAGTTATGAAGAAGGAGAAGGAAGAGATGGGGAAGATGTTTGAAGGTAAATTAAGAGAACAAAAGAGAGAAAGAGAAGTAGAATGAGACAAGACTAAACCAATCTATTGTGGAATTTATCTTTCATGGTGGAGAAGAAGAGGAAGAAGAACATTCTTGAGATTATCGAGGAAGAACCAAGGAAGATCTAAGTTAGGAATCTAGAGAGATAAATAGATAGAGAGAGAGAGTAATAGAAATCGAAAATGGAAGATTTTGATTCAAAGTTGATTATGGCGAGGAAGAAGACGAAGAAACACGGAAGAATAAGAAGTCGGAGAATATGAAGCTGATGAAGAAGAGGGCGAAGAAAAGTCGGGCAAAGAAAAATTCGGAACAAGAAGAGGACGAAGAAAAACCGGAAGAAGAAAATGAAGACAAACCTTAAGAAAAAAGAGGAAGAAGAAGCCATAGAAGTTAAAAACAATAAGGAAGAGGGAAAATGATGTAGAAGAGAAAGAAGACGACGAAAAAGGAAAATGATGTAGAAGAGGGAGAAGAAAATGACGAAGAAAAACCGGAAGAGTGAGAGAGTGAAAAAAATGGAATTCATAGAAGCCAAAGATGATGAAAAATAAGAGGAAGAAGACGACGAAAAAGGAAAATGATGTAGAAGAGGGAGAAGAAAATGACGAAGAAAAATCGGAAGAGTGATAAGTGTGAAAAAAAATGGAATTCATAGAAGCCAAAGATGATGAAAAATAAGAGTAAGAAGATGAAGACGAAGACAAAGTTGATGAAGAAAAGGTCGGAAAAGACGAGGAAGATGACAAAGACAAAGAAAAAGAAAAACCATAAGTAGAATAAGAAGGCGGATGAGACCAAGACGTTGAAGAAGAAGAAGAGGAGAAACTTAAGGATTTGGAGAAGAAGGAGCAGAAGAAGACGAAGGTGATGAAGAAGAAGAAGAAGAAGAAGAAGAAAAAGAAGCCAAAGACAATCAAAAAGAGAAAAGGAAAATACGAGGGAGAAGATAAACCGAAATATAAAGAATAAGAAGAAGAAGGCGAAACAGAAGAATTTGAGGATGAAGACGAGACGAAGAAAAACCAAAAGAATAATAAGCCAGAGAACGAAGACGATGAAGAAGGAAAACCGGAAGAGATAGACGAAAACAAATCGAAAGAGAAAGAAGAAGAAGAATTGTTGGAGAAGATAAATATGATAAATAAAAAGAAGTAGGAGTCAAAGACGATTAAGAAGAAGAAGAAGAAGAAAAATAAATCAAAGACGATAAAAAGAAGAAGGAATAGACGAGGAATAACCGATTAGACCGAGAGATATTTACGATAAAATGGAGAGAGAGTTCTAGCGATGGAGAGATAAAAATAATTGTTTTACATATAATGTGTGAGTGAATGAAACATTATTCAATATATTCTCGAGTTCTATGATTGTCATTGCTTTATTTTGTATTTTTTATGAATAATATTGGTTGTTATTTCTTTTATTTCTTTTTTTTATTGACGTAAATCTAATATTGTTGTTATATTTGTGTTTGGTTTTTTATCGGTAACAAAGTAAATAATTGAATAATGTAATTAGTTTATGAAACCTATCTGTCCGCGCCTACCTACCTAGTACTCTAGAAATTAAACGAGCATTTTTCCATCGTCCCATCTATTATTGGAGGCATGGCCTCATTGGTCCACCATTATATTTAATTTTTATTAGATTTCCTTTTAATATTTTTCCGTTGCATACTTGCATGGCATGAACGTTTTATTATATTTGGTCGTGCCAGAAAAAGAAAAAACCATACAAACAACCACAATTTATCCGAAGAGCTAGTTAATTACGCTATGTCCCAAAACAACTAGCACATGGCCACTTGCGCGCGAATGGAGTGCACGAAGAAGAAGTAGAGAGGGTAGAGAGAAAACTAACAACGGTGATGTGATTGGGGATAAAAAATTAATGAGATCTATTTGGAGAAGTTCAAAGATTTAAGAGGAAGTTCACACGGACGTATTTGACTGGTTTATGTAGAATGTGTTAAGAGCGTTTCATCTGGGTTCGACGCTGGTCTTCGAAACTAAAAATATATTAGTGTTGGGAAGTTTAGGTCTCGACCGAAGGTCCATGTATTTAACCTAGTAGTCCGGTATTAGGCGAATCGGCTACCCCTAACATTAGTTAAAAAACATAACAAACTCGATTGGATGTATGACACGACCCTCTGGAATTGACTGGATAACAGTTGAGGGTTATCAAACAAAAAATTGAAGAGGAAGATTTAGGGGGTTTTAGAGGCATGCATTGGAAAAAAAATTCACAAAAATAGAAAAAGAAAGCCTGAAACGATGTGATTATTAAATGATATGTCGTTAATCTGTGATTTTGTTGGCTGATTGATTATTTTGGCTAAATATTTTTGCCTACGTGGCAAATTTGAGAAGCCTCAAAATCTTTTTTTTTATATTAAGGAGACTAATATTTTATCTGGGAAAAAATTAAGGAATGTTGCATTCAATTAATTCAAGATTTTTAATCGCGAACAATTTTTTTTTCAAAAATTATGTACTAACATAAAAAAATTAACTCAACTATTCAAAAAAAAATTTATATATTGTTATGAAAATATATCGTGATTTTCTTATGAAAATTTTCCACTTTTTCAACAGCTAAAACAATGAGATTTACTAAATCAAAGAGAAACCGATATACATATGAAATCTTCATAATATATATCCAGAAATATATTAAACTATATTATGTTATTTCGGAATTTACATCTTTGATCTTTCGATTCGATTCCTAGAATCCCTAAACCCAAAACCGGCTCACATAAGTCTAGAACCCTAATAAACCATAAACCATTCATCATCAACTTCCCATTTGCTTGAAGCTTTTTGGCCAAGGGAAACTGAGTTCTCCGTTGCTGCTAGTTCGTGAGGAAGTGGCTGACTTGAAGCAACCGGCTCAGGCTCCGACCTTAACTCTTTCTCAGTTACAAGACAGGTCTGTATCTGTGTCTTCTCTATTTTATACCTGAAAATATCGTTAACGACACAGAAGCCGTTGTCTTGCTGAGACAGAAGAAACGTTTGCGTAAACTTGTTACCCACCTTACCTTTCTTCTTTGTCAAGTATCCATTGACGTACACAATAACACAACCATGTTCCATAGGATATGGTACACCAAGTGAAGTTTCAATCTCAGCCGTGAAATCTTCGAATCTAACAGCCAGAAACTCATCTTTCACCTCTTTCTTAGTCCAAATAGTATTCTTGACATGTGTTGCAGGATAAAGACGGTTAAACAGACAGTAATCATTGTAGAACATATGAAGAACCTGAGGTGATTCGTTAAGAGTTTGATAATATTGCTTCACAAAGGCACGACTAACAATCTCTGAAAAATTAGTTTCCTCCTCTGACATATCTCCAGGGACTGAGAGAGATCTGACGACAGAAGCTTCGAAAACAGCATAAATAAATTTCAACTAAATTTCGAAAACAGACTGAAGAATGGTTTTTGACCTAACTTCTCCACCATATATATAGTGATGAGGACTCCCAAATCCAACTAAATTTCCTAATCCTTCTCGACTTTTTTATTGGTTTTAGGAAATTTAGGAAATTTCCTAATCCTTCTCGACTTCTAACTCCTAAACCATATTAACTTTTGGAGAAGTTACCTAAACCACAAAGTAAATAAATTTTGAGATGAGGTGAAAAATATGTAGTTATCGTTACCTCGTCTATCTATCTATTTTGGTTATTATTTACACCAAGAATGCGAAAATTGGGGAACACAAAATATATATAAAGAGAACAAAATAAAAATATAGACAATAATCAAATTATCGAAGTCAAACCTAGGAAAACAGAGAAATTTATGAAAAATATGATTTTTGTTTGTTTGAGTTTCAAAACGTTCTAACCAATTTTTTTTTTTTTAATTTGGACTAAGAACCGGTTTGACTTACTTGGTCCTAAAATAAAACCGATTTCGAAAAGTCACTTTTTTTTGGGGTCAATTGTCCATTTTATTAAATCAAGTTTTGCCCATAAAGTGATTATCCCTCACCAACTATGTCTGACTTATATGGGAAAATAAAAGATTTCGTGCTCGAAACCATTTTGCAAGAGAATCAACATAGATATTTAAAACTCGTAGAATATAAGATAAATTGAAATGAATGAAAGACTCTATGAGGTCATGAAAGGAGTCTGGTTCTGATGTGAATGCATGCAAGTTTGTCGGGTCCTTCTCAATCATCTTCACCAAATCTAAATAATCTGTTTGAAAATGCATCAATAGTATATGTTTTTCCTATAGACGTACCATAAAAGTCACTTTGATCTGGTTTAGTGAACGAAAAGTGACTTTGCAATATATACTCCATACCTTATCGTTAACCTAAATCAAAAACTTCAAACCTAAGACTTGAAGATGGATCACAAAATTCATTGGAGATGATGAGCTTGGTCGGAAAACTTCACCGCAAAACGGTTATTGACTAAAGTCAATACCGTTGACTGGCATTGACCACAGTGGTCCGGTAGTGGCCGTGAGGTTTCAAGCTCATTTATGAGGGTTTTTGCAACTTAAATAAAACCATAATCCTATAATTTCTATATTACTTAGATGATGAAAGAGGTTGAAATTGGGGTTGATTTTTCGAGGCTTTTATGAAGAAAAAAAAAAGAGAGACGATTAGATTTTTTTTTATATAAAAAAATTGTCTTTAACTGTTAATTAAACTCGTATATTTATATGGAAATCTAACTTAGATACATTCATATTTTTCTATTCTATCTTTGTCTTCATTAATTATGTCATGCTTCTAATATTAATTAACAAACCTATAGCTACATTTCTTCTCCTCTTTACCTTTCTTTTTTCTTCTTCTCCTCTAGTCCATACGATCAAGAGCTTCCTTTGTTCTTTTATCTCTTGTTTAGTTTCCAAACTCCAATATAGGGTTTTAAACCTCGAAGCCTTTTGCTCCTCTATGGCTGTTCTTTTACATTTTGACATATGCATGAGTCTGTGTACAAGCATTATATAAACAATGTCCGTGTTGCGAATTGCGATCATCCAAACCATTGAAGGTCACAAATGAGAGAATAAAACAATAATCATAACTATATATCAAGCTTCCTATAACAATCTACTTACAAAGATTTGATTTTCAACCATTCCCCAATCTTTAATCGCCTATACTATTTTCCCACCAAACCCATGAGAGCATGTTTGCGTTCCATCCTGGTCGTAGGGGAAAAGAGATCTAAAACGACAAAGTGTTCTGTCGTTTCCCAAAACATTTCAATCTCTCATGTCCCACTTGTCGTTTGTCTTCTGCTCTTCAGTACGATTGGAGCCACCAACATCCAAACTGTCACAATATTTCATCAACAAAACATTAAAAGAACTGTCTCCCAATCTCAGAGTTTTAAGGATGAAGCATTCAAAATGTGTGTCATGACTCAATTCTTTCTACTTACTGTATACGCAAACCGCAAGCCACTCGTTCACAATCCTTACCCAAGTACTCGTCCATCCTACGTCAATCGTCCACCTGAATGCAAAAACATAACAATATAAGTTGAAGTCTAAAACTTCAAACTAGACTACAAAGTCCAACAAACAAACCCTCTCATTAGTTTATGCATATTGAATGTCTGAATAAGATCATTTAAGAAAAGCTTTACTTTTTCATGGGGTGATGAGTATTCCAGCCGATGAGTAGCATAGCGAAGTACATTGCTCCTGTGGCAAATACAAAATGGAAGAAGCCATATCCATATGGAACACCATCTTCCTCTTCTTCTTCTTCTTCTTCTCCTCCTTGATTGTTCTTATCTTTCTTGAATTGGAAACATTGAGAGTCTATTCCTGTAGAAAATGTCGCGATAACCATTGCAAGTAGCGCAACCACAAAGCTCTGCGCAATGTTATTCAGAATCAACATACTACTTTTGGATGAAACAGAGCAAAAAAGAGTGTTGGGACTTGGGAGGTTGAAAGAAGTTTACAATGATGGTAAGCCAGTCCGTTCTGTCTGAAGCTGCTGCTTTTCTGTTGCAACTTTCGCCCACTGGTTCACTACACAAGATTATTTTTTGGAGATGAATCAATTTACAAATAAAGTTTCTTCAACATAAAAGAAAAACTATATATATAGTAAAACATTTATAAATTAATACTCGATAAATTAATAAACACAATAAAATAATAAATTTTTCCTGTTCCGAGTTTGAAATATTATTACTAGGGGCGTTCAATCCAGATTAAGGTTCGGTTTCGGTTTAGGTTTTTTTATTCTTCAGATTTTTGATTTTAAAATAATACTATCCAAAGTAAAACCTAATATAATATAGATTTTTTTTATTTGGTTTCGATTTGGAAGGTTTGAAGGAAAAACATAACATACCTTCGAATGGCGCACCAACACATAAACACAACATAGAGTCCCATAAGAGCCGGAGTCAAGTATCCAGCATTCACCTATTGGAGTTGGCAACCACAAAAAAAAAAACTTAATAACTTCAAACATCCAAACACACACACACACATGAAACAACTAAGGATACTAATGGATACAAAAGACTTACTTTAGGATGGAGAGCGATGCTTGTCATGAGCTGGATTAGGAACAAAGTCCAAGTTATAAAGAATATATTGAGAAGACATGAAGGATCCGGCGCGTACCATATGTACATCAAAATCAACCCAACTATACACACTGTGTATGCAGTAGTTGCTAGTAGCATCACATGGACATGGCTACAAACATAATGAGTGTTGCTTGGTTAGTAATAAATTGAAGAAAAAAAACTAAAACTTTCTTGTGAATTCCAAACTAACCATCTTTCTGCATCTTTTTGGGATTGATAGCATTCGTTGAGCCATGTAATGAAACTGATCACACTAATTAGTTGTATCAGTAGAAATACCCTATAAAGAAACAACAATAATAATAAGTTTTGGGATTTTCACATCATATATACATTTTGTGAATTTGGGACAGATCAATCTTACCCTGCACCAAAATGGGCAATCTCTCCTGCAAATCAAACCAAAGAAAAAAAGGACGTTTTTAGTTACTCGTCTTGCCAATTGAATTAGAGAGAGTATTATAAGAGGAATTTTTCTCATCAAGCCTTACCGTAAAGGCGAATAATGGTAGAAGGAAGCAAGAAAGGAATGATGGTTAAAGCAGGCCACATGATAAGCTTAGCAGACCACCATCCAGAATGCCATTTATCTCTCGATGAATGCGTTTTCGACGTGCCAAGTGTTGATAGAAACATAACGAAATAGAACAACTGAGGATTCACAGTTAAGCTAAAAACATTTTCTGATAAAGTGTTGAAAGATGACTTGGTAAACATATAGTATTCAAGACTAAATCAAGAAAGGATACAAAACATCCCAAGCTAACCCTTAAGACTCCTTCGGTCCCCAAACAGTTTTCTCCGCCTTTACAATTCTTGAATACTGCAATATGATCAAATGAAAGAAAACAGAGGAGTTGCATCAGCATCGTTCAACTTGTAAGACAAGGAACGAGGTTGAAACCTGATTTAGTGGCACATACTTGTCACTTCTTTTAAGGCACGCCGACCATAATCACGAGCAGCCCAAGCTAGTAGATTTGCGATGAGGAATATCAGACCGTATACATATCTAGCCATCCAGGGATTGCAGCCATTGCGGAACTGATTAAACCATGATCCATTCTTGATTGCTTCATAGCTCTCGTTTCTGCTGCTTCCGCTGTTGCCAACGCTGCTTGTACCGGTCTCCATAACTCCTTAAACTTACCAGACTCTCTCTCCTCCTCATGACATTAGAAGTTCGAAAAATTCAAGAAACAGATCATTCCATGGGGGAGGATTTTGCATCAGAAATCAGTTTCTTAGAACGGAAGAAATGATCAAGAACGAAAAAAAGGCAAGACAGGAGCGCGAAATCCGCCTTGTCGCTCACTCTTCCTTCAGATCAAAACCTATGAAAATGAAAATTCAAGCATTTACCAAAACAGAAAAGGTAACAAGAAGACAAAAGAATGAAGCAAAGGATGAGAATCCAATTCCGTTATCAAAAACGATCATACAAATCTAAGACGAAACGGTGGTGATAGCAATTTGTAGATTTGAAGATCATGTTTTACATGAGAAACATCAGAAGTGTATTCTCAAAACAAAAAAAAATCACACAAAATCCGTTGTTCTACCGAACATGACAGAGAATACGTATAGTGCAAGTAACCTTTTTCCCTTATTTTGCCTAAACTAATAAAGCAACCTTTATAAGCGTCAACGAGAATCCACAATAGATGGCTCATTTTAATCCAAGATTGCAACTTTGAATCTTAACCATGTGAAATATAAAGACCAAACCTAAAAAAAATCAAGCTAAAATCTGAGGACAGTCAAGATTCCTAAGACTTAAAAAACTCAGAGAGTCAAAGATTTGGCAGGAAGAAATTTGCTATGATACTACTATATATATATATAGGGAGATTAAAAAATTTGTATATCTTGTGATCATTTATGGCTCATCTCATGTTTCCACGTTCATATAGTGTAGGAGTAATGGCCTTGCCACCATGAAATACATAATAATATGAAATCTAGAGGGAAAAAATAATGGCAAATTATTTGTAATCTAGTAGTATAGTAGATTTATCATTAGAATGTTTAAAGACCCGGAAACGAAAATAAGTCACACAAGTCATAACGTTCTTTAACCAATTTTTATTTGGGTATATTAGGTAGGCCAAACCGGGTTCCATTTTAATATGGGCCTCATCAAATCTTGAAACCAAAAACAAATCGTTTTCGTTTACCTAAATTAGATAACAAAACCCGAAATAACCAATCTTGCACCATTAGAAAAATATATAATCACGTTTATGTGTTGTACTTTTAAATCAACAACAACATCTGAGTGTGTTTTTATTGACTCCTCCACACAGTCTAATACGAAGATAACTCTCTTTTTTTGGTTCTTTTTTGACTCGACGAAAAGAAAAATTGGATTATTTAGCCGCATAAATTGAGTTAGTTAGTAAAAGGCAGAAAAACCAAACGTAAAAACAATACCGTTTAATTTAATTATATAAGTCAAAAAAACATTAATTTCTTAACGACTTAACTTTGACAAATAAAATCAAAAATCCGTCAAATAGCTTGTTCTCTTGTTCTTACTTACTTTTATGTGTTTTCGGCATAAACATTAATTAAACATAATTAGCAAAGTGAGATAATTAGCAGAAAGCAAAGGAAAAGTGGGTCCCTCTCTGTCTCTTCCGATTATCTTTTGATGTTTGCATAACTTTGGATTCCGAGAAAACAGAGGAAAGTTAATTCGAATTACACCAAGAAACTGAGTTCGTTGCCATTTTCGTTTTCCCGAGAAAAAATCCGAGAATCGCGAGACATATAATTCATAACAAGCAAGAACACGCAACATGTTGGTAAATCTCAGAGATCCAAACAAAAAAAGAGAGAGAACCTGTGATTTAACGTGTAGAAGCAAGATCAGATCTGGAGATAATGTGGAGAATGTTGTGTGTTTTTACTCCACGAGCTTCTTCTAATGTGAAATCAAACAAGAAGAAGATAAAAAAAAAAAAATATGAGAGAGAGAGAAATGTGAAAACGAAGAGAGAATTGTTTCAGGTTTTTTTTTTTTACTTTTAGAAAACAGTTCTTGTACTTATATACAAACACAGATTGCTTTTTTTTTTTTTTTATGTGAAGTTCTATTTTTTCTGCCGATTTCTTTTCCTTATAATATGTTTTTTTTTAATATCTTGCTTTCCCGCGGTTAGCTTCCTCTTTCCGCTACATACTCTCCTATATTTTATTTGGGAAAATCGCATAAAAAAACATTTCAAAGTGGTAAGCAGGGGCGGAACTACCTTATACAAGGAGGGGGCACGTGCCCCCACTCAGATTTTGTGAATCAATGTAATTTTGTTGACCATCAATTTAATGTCCCCAAGTTAAAACAAGATTATGCCCCCATTAATTTATTTTCTCCCCCAAAATCCAAATTAATATGATATATAATTACAATCCCACGGTTAGTCAAGCCTATATTCTACAACAAATAAAGACAAGAACAATATTATAAAACTTTTTTTTTTGGGACTAAAACAATATTATAAAACTTTTTAAAAAATATTTTCGCTGTGCCCTCGTATATTAAGATTTTATTAAGAAATATTATTCTAGAATATCCACACACTAAATATAAGAATTCCATTCTTACATTTATATTTTGTGAGATTATTAGATTTGCAGTTTTAGTAATATTAAAATTTAAGATATCTAAGGTTTCTAAGTTTAATTAATATTGGAAAACAATTCTTACAATGTCTTATAGTTAAATATTAGTATATATGAGTTTAGAAGTAGAGAAATTAAAAATATTCCATATAATTAAATAGCTAAAATATATAATATATAGCACACACTTAATTAGTTTCAAGTTATCTGAATTTTTTTATTGCATCTTTAGTTTTATTTTTATAATTTAGCTGATGTATAATAATAATAAATTTTAATAGATGTATATATATATATATTATTTTTTATAACTTTTTGTACTAATAAACTTTGCCCCCAATCTATTTTTCTTCTGGATCCGCCACTGTATAGAGACATGTGTGCCATACTCGACCGAACAAGGCAACTTGTTCAATCACCCTAATAACATCGTATTTTTACTTATTTTATCGTCTATTTTAGAACATTTTAATAAGTGTTTTATTCACTTTTATATGTTTATTAGGTGAGTCCCGCGCTAACGCGCATGTATTTTTACTTAGAGGGTTTTTTGTACATTTTTAAAAAAATTCTTCATAACAAATGCAAATCTAAAAAGACATCATACCAGATGATATTCCGATTACTACCACAAAGTTGTAACCCATTATATATATTCATTAAGCCAAATACATATGCTCCTACTATGAATCATGCAACATATGCTTATCCAAAGATATTTAAACCACAATATGAGCACACGCTTTGCTATAAAACCCAAGAGGTTACAGCAAAAGCGTACCATGAATAGTTTGAGTAGCCATGAAACGAGCCGCCATCATCCGAATCTTTACCATTCCCTNCCGATCCACATCCACCCCACTTTTGGCACTTTTAAAAAAAATTTGACCCGCATCCGCCTTGATCCGCCGTAGATTCCGCAGGTAAACACTCAAATTGACGACCCTAAACTTTGGTAATGGAATAGTCAACTCTGTTAGCAAAAATGTTTATGTTTTGTTTAATTAATTATTGAATACTTTGCAGTTTCCGGCAACGAATTCGTCGTTGCCGGAAACTCAACGCCTCTCTGGGAAGTTTAATCTATCTATGCTCGTTTGGTTCAATGCCGTTGATTTCAAATTAACGGGAGAGATTCCACCAAAGATTGAGATCAGCTAATAACCTCCATCATGAGCGAATCGTTGTTGTAGTGCTTTGGTAGCATGAATCGTTGTTGTCAATGGAGATTTTGTTAAAGAGAGTGAAGAAGAATGAAAGATGACGGTGAGTAGAAGAAACAACTTTTTTTTTTCATTTTTGGATTTTTTAATTGTAATAATAATAAAATTAAAAAGTGTAATATTATTTTAAAGAGTATGTTTTGGTTAGTTTCTTTCTTGTTTAATAACAATGGTTAGTCATGGTATTAAAGTCTTAACCAATAAGTACCATGCATTTAATTTACCAAAAATCATTAAACTATTAGGTCTGACTTCAGATTTGTTCTTTATAATTCTATTATTATTTCGTGAACGTGCTCTGTGATCATTTTTATTGTACCTTATATCTCGACTTTTTTTTTCTTATTTAGTTGTGGTGTCAGATAAATTGAAACTTTAATTATTGGTATATATTTTTTATTGGAATATAACTTCTTCTGTTTTTCTTTGGACGCCGATTGAATTCTTTAAGTTATTTTAGTTTCGGTGGCAAACTGATATACTCGGTTTTTACCAGTTTATAATCTTTGTTTTTATGTCTTTTATATAGTCAAACAAGGTGTGTTTGAGTCATTTAAGTCGTTAAGAGGATGATTATGGATGGGTAATATGTTGGAGTAATATATGAATTTTATAATATTTATAATATTTTAGAATCCTAATTTATTTTGTTGATGTTTTATGTGATTATATGTAGTAAATATAAATGAGTTTTTTAAATATAGAGGAGTTTTTTGTTGACTCTATTTTTTCCCTTTCTTTATTCATAGTATATTTACTGATAATATAAAGTCCAATTTTAGATACGGTAATATGGTTTTAAGTCCATTTTTATTTATTTAAATGAATTTAATCTATAATAACTCAGTATCTTTACTCATAATAACCACTGATAATCATGCTCTAAGCCCTTGTTTTAGAGTCTTTAAGTCATTTATTGAGTCATTTTAGGTAAAAAGGTGTGTTAGGTTGATTGGAAGGAAAACAAGGTATTTTGGTTGCAAAATAGTGAAAATGAGCATATGGAGATTCATAATCATGCAAAGACGTCAGAATTATGGCATTTTTTGGAGGACTTTCCACCAATGGATTGAGCTGAAATTTTTGACACAAAATAGATCTGTGAATTAGCTTTAATTTGCAAGTGGTTTGAAGAAAATCCAACGGTACGATCAATAGTTATACCCGATTTATTGAAGACATGTCAATTTGCCTCGAAGAAGAATCATGTGTGGACATGAAGGTTAGAATCGATCGATGCAGCCTCGATTCACATGTCCAGAAACTTCAAAATCGACCAATGCACACTTGCATCGATCGATGCACTTCTCAGACGCGAAAAAAGCAGTTTCTGAAGTTTCTAAACTTCCTATTTT
>PKML01031101.1:128514-165832 GCA_002933935.1 Eutrema yunnanense
CAATATATATTACTTACCTTATATGAATTTTCGGAATTTTTAAAGTAAGTATAAATATTTATTTGGCATTTTTTATATTTAATAAAGGGTATTTTAGTCTAAAAGTGGCAAAACTCAAATAAGTACTAATGGGATAATAATTCCCATTTTTTGCTCTAAATTTACGATTATCCCTTTAAAATTTTTAGTTGTATTAATCAAATCGGGTTATTTGCTATAATTGAGGGATACTTTATTACGATATCCTCTATTTAATTTATTTTCCTAATATTATACATGTAACAATTAATTATGCTTGGAATATACTCCGAAAACTTTTGACGCAAGCTTAATTAAATGCTAAATCTACAAAAATATTGCAACATCTCAAACGACTTGCTTAAAAATAGGTTCTTTCAAAATAATAAGGGAAATTTAAATATCTACAAATAATACACTTCCTATGATAACTACACATCATATATTCATTATTTATTACTATTCAAAACTAAAATTCATTTACCTCCAAAACAAGTATTCAAAAAAAGATTGCACAAAGATTTACCCTAACTACATTTACATGTTACAGAAATCTTATATATACATTCCCACTCCCATTTTTTTAAATCAAAATTGCAACCAACCTATCCTCTTCTTCTTAGTTATGGCGTGAGCAGCAACAGTCGGTGAATTCCGCCGCTGAATTGCTTCGAATTGTGACACATACGTTAAGGTGAGAGAAAGATGAGTTATAGAAGAAGTACCGTTTGGATATTGATGAGAGGTCTTAAGAAGTATCTTTTGCAGATGGAGGACCTTCACCATGGTTAACGTAACTTTTTGTTTATGTTTGATTTTGATATATAGTATATTTGATTTAATTATGCATACAAGTTGATGTTATAATATTTTCGTCCGACCAGGTTCTTAGTGATCGGGCTGCATAATCCGTTTCTATGTAGAAGGATTAGTAAGGTGTTGCGGTGATCACGTTAATAGCTTACGATTTGTAAAATTGGTAATATATTAATTGTTATTTTTATTCGCATGTTTCTATGTTGTTTTAATCATCATATGTTTTTGTATTATGTAGGTGGTGTTTACGCTCGGTCCATGAGTGTTGAGATTCTTCCGTTTCATTTTCCACTAGAACAAAGATGGTTCAACAACCTATGAAATGTAATCAAGGAGGTTTTTCAATGTGTACTGAGAAAAGTAAGTTTCTTGATTGGATGGATTGTTATCGGGTCTTCCCCAAGGCCATAGTGTTTCCTTACACGGAGTTTCTAACAAGTTAGTTGATGGAAAATATGTGGTTGCACCTTCTGAGAGCAAAAATAGTGAATCTCAGAGGTCAGGCACCGAGAATGAGAGACAGTCTGAAACTCTACGTAGCAATGGTGGTAAGCCTTTTTCATTTTTTTTTATCATAGATCCTTCTCTCTCATGTTTTCAAAGAATGATCGTTGTGACACGGATCTAAGGACTCATTCTTATATCTGATTCTTGCAGAAATATTTATTTTAGATGTCTTAAACTCTGTTTTCTCATGTTTTACTTATGCCAACAGTTGCTACCTTTTGCTCATGCGTGTTACTTTCTTGAATGAATCTTATGGAGAAGAAGTCTTTCACAAATGATTAGAGAAATGCTAAATATTTGTTATTACTTACACCCTTGAGTACAAACAAGAGATTGGGATAGATGGAGTTGCTACTCTCCGTGCGGGTCTTTTTAGTTTATGCCCATAAACTAAAAAGACAGTCTAAAACACACGTTGTCTTATTTTTTGAGCTAAGTTGTTTTTTAATAACATTAAGTTCAATTAGTTTTATTCGATATAATATGAAAAAATCTACTCAGAAACAAATTTGATTATCTTTAAATGGGCAAGCTTATGAATGGAGATGGTAAAAAAGGCGTACACTTTTATATACATGCGACTGTATTTGCAAAAAAAAAAAATGAAAGTTATTAGTTTCTAACTTTCCTTTTTCTAACCTTGGGTCCCTTAACTAACTATAAAAATTGTAAGGTAAATATTTTGTAATTTTTGTTACTTAAAATCTTCTATAAAAGAGACACGAATAATAATTGAAATTTTATATATAAAAAATTCTTAAATAAAAAAAACTTTTCATCTTCATTAATAATAAAAAACCATTAGTATTCAAATTTCTTACAAATAAACTTAAAATCGAATCTCTAAGATATATCATCACGTGATTTCCTACTAAAAAAGGTTCCTAAATCTCAACATAAAATCTTATCGATCGTTGAAAATATTATAGATATAATGTTAAATGCTAAGATGTTACAAAAAATAAAGATTTTAATATTAATTTTAAACTCAGTTTATAGAATTGGGGGTAAGTTATTTTTGCATTCCTAAGAATATTGTTGAATTTGTAGATATCTTTTTAAATTTAAAAATAGTTTTGGATATTTAAAACTTTTATCAAATATTTCTATTATTACAAACTTTGAAAATCCAAGGAATGTACATACAAAGTTTGCATATCCCAATTGTTAAGAGTCCAAGGGAGGTATATATATATATATATTTGCGTACTATGTATGTTCCAAAATATATAATTTCGTAGTAAAATTCATAATCTATTTTCAACTCATAGTTTTGTAAAATCTCAAACAAACTTGCCTACCTTACACTTAACCATCCTAATTCATTTATGAACTAATCAAACAAAATGAAGATCTCTTCTCCTACAAGATTACAAAAAAAAGAAATATGTTATTAGAATTCAATCTAAGTAGAGAACATATCATCGATGCAATTTAGCAATCACTGCTGAAAATGCGTTATAAAATAAAGAGCAATATGATGGGTTATTGAAAAGGACAATTATTTGAAGCAGTTTTTTTAATGGGCGTGCGTGGCTATGGAATAAAAATGGGAAAAATGCCAATTAAACCCTGAACTCACAACATTCAGCCACAAAAAGCCTTAACTCACAACATTCAGCCACAAAAAGCCTGAACTACTTAATGGACAATTTAAATCTTCAACTTTATTTGACTTTATATTTTAATCTCATATTCTTGTTGACCAGACCAATTTAGACTCGTTGTAATGGAGACTCGCCGGAATCTTGCCGGAGAGAAAATTTTGAAGATATTTTAATCACCGTCTTGCTGCTTTTTTTTTTTTGATAAAGATATTTTAATCACCGTCTTGCTGCTTTTCATCCCAAAGATCATCTTATGCTCCTTCTGCACCCTCTCGATTACTTAATTAAGTCGTAAATTCACATTACCAATGAGCTTATCTCTATAAAATGATTTCAATACCTTAGATTAAAATTTCACAAAACCCATTTGAGAGTCTTCGGCGACAAGATTTTTGTGAGTTTTTTTTTTTAGTTTGTCACCTTCGTATGGTTTGTTTTTATGGGATATGGGTTTGATTTGAAAACTCCAGATTCATGGTTTTTGTGAACAGTAATGAAATATAAATTTTTGATCTCCTCTCTTTGGATTGCAACTGGTTTTCGTTTCTTTTGATCACTCTTATTGAATCGTAAGAATCGTAAGATCAAATTCTTCATCTTAAATTTCACTTTCGAAAGATCTAAATCACAGACTCATGAAGAAGAAGAAGAAAACCTTTCACTTTCGAAAAACCTCTATAAATTTAATCAATCCTCTTCCGTTTCTTATTGATCTGATTGTTTGATTTAAACCAATTTTTGACAAGTATCAGAGAGTAAGCCCATATTATCTTCCTCTTACAAATACCAAAAAACCCTACTTAAGACCTTCACCTTCCAGATCCAAAAAACCCATACGACCCAGAAACCCAATTTTAAAATCTATTCGAGAAATAAAAATTCCATCTTTCTTCTTCTCTCTGCTCTGTTTTTTTGTTGTTTACAAGAGCTCTGTTTTCATCATCAATGGCGTCAAGGAAGGTTTTTTTTTGTCAAGCCTAAATACATCTATCCACAACCAGAACCACAAATGTCCAAAAACGACGAGAATGTCTTTGAATTTGACGAGTCTGATATTCATAATTTAGGCGATCATCAATTGCCGAATTCATTTGACGCGAAGAGATCGATATCAATCTCGCAATTGCGGAGGAAACCATGTGATACTAGACGACGACAACGACGAAGATGACGAGGACGATGACAACATCAACGACAGTGAAACGGCGGCGACATGATTTCCTCTCCGGCGAGATTCCGGCGAGTCTCCATCACAACGAGTCTAAATTGGTCTGGTCAACAAGAATATGGGATTAAAATATAAAGGCAAATAAAGTTGAAGACTTCAATTATCCATCAAGTAGTTCAGGCTTTTTTTGGCTGAATGTTGGGAGTTCAGGCTTTTTTTGGCTGAATGTTGGGAGTTCAAGATTTTTTTGGCATTTTTCCCGAATAAAAATTGTAAAAGAGTTCTTCCATGTCATATAGAACTGGTCGGTAAGGACTTTAACTTTAGACTAGATTATAACCCGCGCGCCCGCACGAGAATTTTTTATTTATTTGGTTTATGAAATTTTGTAATATATATTGTCTTTATTGTATTTAGTATAAATTGGTGTTGCGGACGAATGAGTTGTAATATGAGACAGATTTATTTTGGGTTTAACAATACTTTGTTTTTGTATATATAATTTTCGTAATATGAAACACAACAATTCCTGATTAGACATAAAAAATCATTTGTGGNCAAGCTCTGATACCACTTGATGCGTCCCTGCTTGATCAACTCCGGAAGAAGGCTGATAAAGACGGTGCTACAACAAGAGGATCGCGAAGGGATGATTCGCGCACTACAAGAAATGTGGGTATTAATAGCGGCTGTTAAATGCTATGATTCAACTACCATAGCGTTTCCTAAAACGCTCTGACAGCGCCCGTCATTGTAGGTCAGACACTTTAGATAGCGGACTTGACGTACGCTATAGATAATTAAAAAACGATAGCATTCTTTTCTTTGCAATTGTTAATATTTATAATAACGTTTTATAATTGTTATCAAAACTCATTAATAATAGTGTTTGGTATTTTATTTTCTATAGCATTGGATTTGTATTATAATTAGATTGTATCTATAGCAGTTTGTTTTACATAGATAGCAAATTATTTGTGTTATTAATTTATTTTATAATTATCCAAAAATTAATAAATAGAATTTCTTTTTTTATAATTGTAATATGTTATTGGAATATTTGTAATAATAATAATAAAAACAATTAATTCATAATATAAAAACCATAAAAACAATTAATTCATGTTTACAAAACCATAAACCATAAACCATCAACCTATCAAACATTAGTTAGACTCTATCAATCTAACCAAAAAAAAGATTTGGTCGGTCCTACTCGCTTTGTATTTTCCCCCGTGTAAGCTTGCCTTCTCAAGCTCTCTGGCAGCACCATCCCGGAAATATTTCTCATCTCGTGCAACGCCCTGGAGCGCCTGAGGTGAACGTAGATAGATTGAGAAAGAACAATCTTTTATCTTTAAAAGATACAAATTGTCAAATCCAAGACCTATATATATATATGAAACAGAGAATCATACCTTGTTTAGATCGTCTATTATTTTTGAAGAGCCTGAATCTTCTTCTTAATTCAGGAGGCGAGGCAATTCACCAACATAGTAACCGGAATGTAGAAACTCAGTGCCAAAATTCAAACAATCAAAACAAATCTATGGAAAATTTCATAACTTTTGCCCAACTAAACCTATAAACTTTGGATTCCTAATCTAAAGCAATAGAGAGCAGTGTCATAAGATATAGATTCCGGGCAAACCTAAGAAAGATTCTTCTACAATATAAATTAGGGTTTATCAATTCCTAAGACGAAGCAGTCATTCGAGATCCATACAAACCTGATGGATGCGAAAGCAATATAATAATAGATCTGAGTGGATGATGCAAAGACTGAGCGCAGATGACGAAGGAACAAGAACAAAAATATGTTTTCGATTCTTCTCAATAATCTCACGACCCCAGAATCTCACGACCGAGAATCCTTGCAGGATTTCTACACAAAATCAAACAAATAAAAAAATAAGAGAAATTTAAGCGTAAGCATAAACATATGTGAGAGTGTGATTGCGATTGTGATTAGAAAGGTATTACCTTTGATTGTGAGATGTTGCCGTCACTGTATCTCACGGCGGATCTGTTGTGGATTCTTCTCTCTTCCAGTGGTTCTTACCTTTTCTCCACCGCTCCTCCTTGTTCGTCATCCTCAATGTCTTCCGGGGAACTCCCAATCGTTGATTTCGACCTCATCGTACACTCGTCAGAAAGAGAAGTGAGACGAGGAAAAGAAAGGATTGACACGAGGAAGAGAAAGAAAAGTGAGAGAAAGGAAAGAATAAGAAATATCCAACGGTGTGAGATATGAGATAAAGAAAACATAAGTAAGATCCAACGGTATTATATTGTGCCACCTAATTGATCCGAGTGATATATTCCCATAGGTTCTCTTCTACTGAATGTTTTTTTTTTATACCCTAAAAAAAATGATTTTTAATACTCCCTCCGTTTCTTTTTATAAGTAGTTTTGGCTAAAAGCACAAATATTAAAAAAACTCATCTTTTACTAAAAAATATCATTTGATATATAAATTAAAAATAATCCAGCCAATCATAAAAAAAACTGCAAAATATTATTGGCCACACAATATTCGATAAAGGTAAAAGTTGCATAGAAACATGAAAACAACTTATATTGTGAAACAAAACAAAATCTCTAAAACTACTTATAAAAAGAAACATAGGGAGTATGTTTTATTTATATTTAATATTTTATATCGCTGAGGTTATGATAAATTATTTACTTTCATAATGATATATACTTTGGAGTTTACGAAAAAATTTAGAGCAAAAACTATATAATAAATTTTATGTGACACTAAACTATAGATGAAATACTTAGTAACTTATCATTAGTTTGTAAGGTTTGTATATATGTTTGTAATCATTTGTAGTAATTTCCAATCATTGGCAAAAAAAATTAATTGTTAATCGACGACATAACCTAAACCATAAATCAACATAACATAAACCCTAAACGTCAATGTCATAAACCCTAAATTTTTATTTACACATTAAAAGACAAATTTATTGTATATTCCATTGTTAATTGGATAATTACAAAAAATTACATTTCACATAACCTAAACCCTAAACGCTAATGCCCTAAACCCTAAATAAAATATTCAAAACTTAATTCTTATTTTATTTATAATTTTAAATTTTTTATTTACACATTAAGAGACAAATTTATTGTATATTCCATTGTTAATTGGGTAATTACAAAAAACTACATTTCACATAACCTAAACCCTAAACGCCAATGCCCTAAACCCTAAATCAAATATTCAAAAACTTAATTCTTATTTTATTTATAATTTTAAATTTTTTATTTACACATTAAGAGACAAATTTATTGTATATTCCATTGTTAATTGGGTAATTACAAAAAACTATATTTCACATAACATAAACCCTAAACGCCTATGCCCTAAACCCTAAATTAAATATTCAAAACATAATTATTCTTTTATTTATAATTTTAAAATTTTTAGTTACACATTAAGAGACAAATTTATTGTATATTCCATTGTTAATTGGATAATTACAAAAAAATTATATTTCACACAATAAACTTTATAACTCCAATGCCCTAAACCCTAAATCAAATATTCATAACTTAATTCTTTTTTTATTTATAATTTTAAAATTTTTATTTACATATTAAAACACAAATTTATATATTCTATTGTTATTTCGATGATTACAAAGAAATTATATTTCACACAATAAACTCTATATTCCAATGCCCTAAATACTAAATCAAATATTCAAGATTTAATTTTTTTTTGAATATATACATATTTTAAAAATTTTAGCTACAAATTATGAGACAAATTTATAGTATATATTCCATTGTTAATTGGGTAATTACAAAAAAATCATTTTATATCTTTACAATCTTAACACAACCATTATGAACATAAAAACATAAACGAAAGACGAGATTATCAGCAATCCTTTTTTAATGCCCACAACTAATCAATTAAGGTTCTTGTGTGGCCAAACCCTCTCTTGCAATTAAATCGGCCGCTTGGAGCAGAGAATCCAATCAAAAGCAAGCATCCAAGAGACAGCAACAGCAGAGGAGCAGCAAGACTGCAACGGGAACAAGAACCAACGCATTAGGTCAATGAGAGCAAATACTAGCAATTTGAAAGATTTGTGAACAAAAAACCAAACGTTCCATTAGACGATCTTACAATAAAGGTTAAGCATGCAGCTGTGCTTCCAACAGACAAACCTTTCCTTGTGAATTGCAAAGGCCCAAGCTTCAGCAACATGTACAAATAACCGCTCAAAGACATGGGAAGATCAGGCAAGCTTGTGATTCCACTTCCTCTTTGTCCCTTCACTTCTTCCATAACACAATACTTAACCTTACACAGCCAAAAAAGAGATTAACTCTGAAATTAAACATTCGTCCAGAAATAGACAACAAAAGAATCACAACGGCATGCACTAAGAAAGTTCATGCCTTTTTATAGATTAAATGCACACAAGAGGGGGAAAAATCCATTTACAATCGTACAAGTTTCTGAGTTCTAACAATTAATCGACATAGACCTAGAGATAAAGAAGACCAATCTGAAGTAATTAGTAGAAACAAGACTCACTAACCTCAAGATCTGCAATTTTTAACTCATAGGCTTTAGCTTCCAGAATACCAGAATTACACTACAAAGCAGCAATATCCAAATAGTATAAGAAAACAGAAAACATAAGAGTAAAATCTATAAATCAAATTATATATAAAAAAAGAGTGTGAACTGCAGAATCCATATCTGGTCAAAAGCCGTAACCTCTCAAGTTCGCTCTCCATACACTAGAGAAGCAGTGTACAATGTGAGCATAAACAGAAATACATATACATACATATAAAAAGGTTCATGAATAGAGGATATTTGTGTAGATATATACATACCACTGCTTCATGATCTTGTTCGTGTGGTCTTAGTTCATACATGGAAAGAGTTTACAAACCCAGAAGAAGACATAGCTTTAGTTTATGTTGCAGAAGACACAGATGGACCAAGAGACTAAAGCTACAAAGACATGGAAGTCAAAAGACATCTCAAATCGAGTCTCAGACAACTAATAACATACCTCCCAGATTTCGTACTCCTTTGCTGAATTCGAACTTTAGAAGACTAAAACTTGTCTCTATTTCAAAACTGCTAGCTTTTAGTATCGAAAGCTCCCTGCAATATTGCAAATTTCGATTAAACACAGAGAAAGAGATTCCCTGATACTCTTGTTGAATAAAGCGCTTATACTAAGAGAAAAATTAACCCTAAAACCGAAAACCCTAATTGAAACTAAAAACCCTTTCAATTTCACATACCTTTACCTGCAGCAACCACAAAAATCTTCCTGCAAAATAGCAAAATCTTCGATTAGGAATCAATACCAAACATGATTACCCAAACCCAACTAACCTCCCAATGTCTGACCAATTCTTGAGCAATTGCCGACACTTCCTCCGCAACAAGAACGCACGCAAACGAAATCGTGGACAATTCTTCAGGAACTACGAAATTAAGGGAAGAACTCGAGAGGGAGAGGGAGAGGGAGAGTCGAATGACGAGATCTGTGTCTCTTTGAGAGGGAGAGCAAGACGCGAGAGTGAGAGCTAGCTTCAATTTAGGTATCTTCATGAGAAATTTTGGCCCCCAATTTTATTTTGAGGCGGGCTATATAGTTAAAGAGTAAGATTTGTGTAGGGATTGTGATAATCGAGTAAAAAGAAGCGAAAGGGGAAGGGGAAGAACATGAAATTTTAGGTCTGAGTAATAAGGGATTATTTTGGAGCCCAAATGAAATGTTTTGGACTAATGTTTTCTAAGTGTGGCGGGAATGAAATGTTTTTTCAACGCCTAACACTATCATAACGTTTGCAATGAGACATCTGCTATTAAAGATAACTTTTAACTTACAAAATGAGATGCGAAATTTTGTTTTCTAATCTAACACTATACCATAGCGTTTACAAATATACAAACGCTATCTAAAAACCATGAATATTATAACCATAGCAGAATTACAAAAAACGCTATATTATAATGCTATAAAAACCCAATATTCTTGTAGTGATAAGATTCGATACGTGGTAAAATGCGGTGAAGACGGTTGTAATTGTTATCTACGAGTTACGAAGCCGAAGAATGCAACTTGTTTCTTGGTTAGAGTTTATAAGAAGATGCATACATGCTCTCAGGCTACTTCGAGTACAAGCAGAAAACAAAGGAAAGACACACCAAAATTAGTTGCATATGTTGTTAAAGAATTTTATCCAGGTCAATTGGAAATCCCAGTTCCTAAAAGTCTCGTTGTTTTTGGTTCAAGGAAACGCTAGTGTGAATGTGTCATACTTTACCGCATGGAGAGGGAAACAAAAAGCTCTGACCATGGTGCGTAGTATTCCATAAGAAAGTTATAATGATTTTTATTCATATTTGTACATGTTACATCATGTCAATCCCGATACAAGAACAAGTGTGGTATTGGATGAACAAAAAGGTTAAAGTACCTATTCGTCGCTTTGGGAGCTTGCATTAAAGGATTTCGAGCAATGAGAAAAGTGATCATTGTGGATGCAACTTTTTTGAAGATCCAACATGGTGGTANCTGGCTTTCAAGTTTTATTTTATTTTAAGTGCGAGATTTTAGAAATTTTTATTTATTTTATAATTTTTAAAAATTTAATTTATCCAATCAAAATTTAACACTTATAAAATCTTTAAAGTTCTACTAAAAATTCACACAGTTTAACTTTGTCTTTTTTGTTCCTACCATGGTTAATTTTAAAAAAACCAACAAAATAAACCTTATTTTTTTCTTTTAAATCGCTACCTATTAATTTAAAGTCAAATTATCTACAACATTTTGTTACAAATATATTAATAACCTAAAATTAAAGTTCATACTAATCACCTCTCTATCATATCGAGGAACATCCAACTGAGAATAATTGTGGGAATGACACATCAACAAAACATTTTTGAATCAAGCAAAATTATCGCTTAAACTTTTATCCGTATTTTGATTATACATTCGAATCGTTCAAAATCTCAACTCAACTTTTGTCATCGCTCTCCCTCTTATACTCGGGTTTAAACTCAATCTTATTGGGTTTTTTTTTTGTCAACAGCCACGATACTTATACCGATTCAGTAAACCAAACCGGGGTATCGAGTTTACATAAATAAAATATGATGGGTAGACTCGAGCACCTTGTGCTAACTTGTCTGCCAATGTGTTGCGTGCTCGTGGGATATGTGTGATAGAGAAAAATGTGAATTTCTCCTTGCTCCTCGCGAACTCCTCCAAATGTAGTGTAAAAGCCGGCCACTCCTCGGGTGTAGACACCATCTTCACCAACTCAATCTTATTGGTTTTTCATTCGTAATCTCATATCTGAATCGTTCATTTCTTGCTATCTTTACTGCTTTTTCAATGTGAGACTTTGAATACTTTTATTTTACTTTAATTGTGAGATTTTATAAACTCTTACTTTATTTTAAATTATCATTAAAGTTCTAATTAATCCAGTTAATGTTTAACACATTTAAAACCCGTTAAATTTTTCTAAAATTCACACAGTTTAACTTTGTCTTTTTGTTCCTACAATGGTTAATTTTTAAAGAACCAACAAAGTCCAACCTTATTTTTTTCTTTTAAATCGCAACCTATTAATTTAAAATCAAATTATCTTCAATATTTTTTTTGAAATACATTAATAATATAAAATTAAAGTCCATACTAATCACCTCTCTATCAGATCGAGGAACATCCAGCTGAGAATAATTGTGGTGATGACACATCATCAAAACATTTTTGAATCAAGCTCAAACTTTTCGCTTAGACTTTTATCCGTATTGTTATTATACATTTGAATCGTTCAAAATCTCAACTCAACTTTGTCATCCCTCTCCCTTTTATATCTAAATCGTTCATTTCTCGCTATCTTTACTGTTTTTTCTTGTGACTTTGAATACTTATTTTACTTTAATTGTGAAACTTTATAAACTATTACTTTATTTTAAATTATCGTTAAAGTTCTAATTGACCCAGTCAATGTTTAACACTTTTAAAACACGTAAAATTCTTCTAAAAATTCACATATCCTAACATAGTTTTTTTTGTTCCTCCGATTGTTAATTTTTAAAACCAACAAAATAAAACCTTAATTTTTTCTTTTAAATTGTTACACATTATTTTAAAATCAAATTCTCTACAACAATTTCTTAAAGTACGTTAACAATCTAAAGTTATATTCCTTACCAATCTCATCTCTATCAGATCGAGGAACGTCCAGCTGAGAATAATTGTGGAAGAGACACATCAGCAAAAAAAAAAATGAAACTCAAATTAATCGCTTAGACCTTTACCCGTTTTCTGATATATTAGAACCGTTCAAAATTTCAACTCAACTATCGTCATCTGTTTCCTTCTTATACTCGAGTTTAAATTCAAACTCAATGTTATTGATTTTGTTGTTTGTAATCTCATATCTAAGTCGCTCCTTTATCGCTATTTTTACTGTTTTTCCGTGCGAGAATTTGAATTTAAATTCAAACTCAATCTTCTCGATTTTGTTATTTGTAATTTCATATCTAACTCGCTATCTTTATTGTTTTTCCGTGTGACACTTTGAAGAGTTTTATTTTATTTTAAAATCTTTACAGTTTTAATTTATCCAACTAAAGTTTAACACTGTTAAAACTCTTAAAAATAATAAGTAAAAATTCACACAGTCTAACTTCGTCTTTAAGTTCTTGCGGTGGTTTATTTTTTAAATGCCAACAAAATAAGACATGATTTTTTTTAAATCGCTACCCATTATTTTAAAGTCAAATTCTCTACAATAGTTTTTTGAAATACTTTAATAATCTAAGGTTAAAGTCCCTATTAATCACCTCTTTATCATATTCGGGAACTTACAGATGAAATTAATTGTAGGAGTGACACATAACAAAAGTTTTTAAATCAAACTCAAACTAATCGCTTACACTTTTACATGTATGGTGAATATACATTAGAACCGTTCAAAATCTCAACTACTGGCATCTGTCTTTTGCTTATACTCGGTTTTCTACTTAAATCTAATCTTATCAGTTTTTCATTTATTCTCATATCTAAATCGTTCTATCTACCCATCTCATATCTTTTACTGTTTTTCCGTCTCATACTTTGAATATTTAATTTCTTTTAAGTGCCAATTCTTGTAAATTTTAACTTTATTTTAAAATCATTAAAGTTTTAATTTATCCAATCAAAGTTTAACATTTCTAAAATCTGTAAAGTTCTACTAAAAATTCACACAGTTTAACTGTGTTTTTGTTCATACAATGGTATATTTTTAAAAAATCAACAAAATAAAACCTTATTTTTCTATTAAGTTTCTACCTATTAACTTAATTTAAAGTCAAATTATCTACAACATTTTACTATGATTGAGTGAAAATATAGTGCACGGGATGCGATTGAACTCTAACAAATCTTTTCCATTTTAGAGATTTGATGCAAATAAAATTAATTAGGTAGATTTAGATGTTTTGAATCTAATGTAGAGAACAATA
The DNA here is from genome assembly GCA_002933935.1 of Eutrema yunnanense. NCBI lineage: Eukaryota > Viridiplantae > Streptophyta > Magnoliopsida > Brassicales > Brassicaceae > Eutrema > Eutrema yunnanense. Next base: position 142,158 of record PKML01031101.1, read on the forward strand.
TATTTAGTTAATGACATTGTTTTATAAATGTAATGTATTATTATTTATGCAGGTTAATCAAATTAACATGCTTGGAAATTACGAAACTTTGAAGGAATAATTTCTGTTCGAACATCAAATCTTTTGTAAATTTAGAAAAATGAGTGCTAATGATTACTCATATATACTTATTAATCGTATATTTGTTTCATCAATAATAAATCCAGAAAATAAGATTGTTAGTTATCGTAATATCATACCTCAATTTTGTTGATCACTTCTGCAACTATTTAGGCAATTTTGTTGATCGTAATATCCAAATTATTGTTATGGATTTTCATACCTTTTTGAATATCTTTTTGAATGTAGTAATAATAACTAACCAAATTTGAATAAATTTTGAAATAAATGCTAATAATCAAAATTGCTATCACGTACTTCCTTTTTACATAATGTTGAGTTGTTTAAGGTTGAAAATTAGGAAACAATAGAATATTAAATTAAATGATACCAAAAAAGTTTTTTGATTGCTTAAAACTAAAAATTCCCTTCGAATAATTAATACGATTTGAAATACTAAACTACCGAATGAAAAGATAAATTAAAATGAAATTTAGAGTTGTTAGTTTCTAAAACGAAATTTTAAAATAAAAAGAAAATATTAATAAATGGAAATGATATTGCTAATGGATTTGAATGATATTTTCCAACTTAAATTGTGGTGATACACTAAATCTATATTTTGTATATTTTCACAAAAAACTATATTTTATATCATATTTTAATTTTCATACTTTTTATAAATACGAACATAAATAATTATGAAATAAATTTATATACTTTTGACATTTTTTGTTTCTCTATAAGATTAAAATCAAGAAATAGTTAGCTGAATATATTTCAAATGAAATATAATGTGTATTACCATATTATGAATAAAATTATTATTTTTGTTAATAATTAATTTAATTTATAGTAAATAACTTAATTTAGTTTATTAAAACTGATTATTATGTTCGTAGATTTGTAAAAATACTTAACAAAATTAAAATTATTTTTTGTAAATAATTAAATTTTCAATGTATATATTTAAAATTCATATCTGATTCTCTTTGTGTTTTCTTTTAAAATATATTAGAGAAGTATTTAATTCCTGAAAAGATTTACTTAATACTAATTAATACTCCACTTCGTTTTTAAACCACTCCATCAACCAAAATCTACTATTTGTACAAAATATAAACAATAAATCAAAACAATTGTTTTTTTAAGAAAATACATAAGAATTTAAAAATATTCTTATAAGTCGTTTACCAATTAAGCAAAATGAGATATTTCTAATAATCCAAATTAGTTAAGAAAATAATATAAGATATTCATTGTACAAGGTTTGAATACCAATTGGAAAAAACTAAATACTAAACAAACTTATTCAACAACGAGCTAAAAAACAGTGAATAATACAACTCTTAAAGACAACAACTTAGGAGTCTCAACATAAAAATCAACCAAATAAATATAGAGATAGATCTTCAATGCTCCAGCTCAATCCGCTAATAGCTATAAAAAACAATTAGATTGAATCCAACTGTCACTCCAAGTCATCAGCTTTTACGTATAATTATCGACCCACTCGCATCATGGCTCAATCGTCTAAGTTGGTAGTGTTGAGGATTGAGCTATGACTTGACTCGAACATGTGTTTATCAAGAGAAGAATATCAATAAGTAAAATACATATTTTGTTATGTATATTAAAATGGAAAGATAGTTAACCTCCATCACTATTTTGTTAGTCTATTGGATAATGGGTAGTAAAAAATATATTATAATTACAAAGAATACCTAAAAAAAAACAGTAATTAAATTTGGTATTAAGTAAATCACCTTTGAAGATAATTGATATGGAAGCTGAGTTCCTCAGGCGAATCCTCTTTGTTTCTTCAAACAAAAAGATTAGGATTAGCAAGAAAACTTAAAAAAAAACAGTAATTAAAACTGTTAATTATTAAGTAAATCACCTTTGAAGATAGTTGATATGGAAGATTTGCAATCCATTGATGTCCTGCAACAAAGAAAAAAAACATGTCAATACGCATCATAATTAACCAAAATTTCATAATATGAAGGTAGAACAATAAAACGAAAGCATCTACAGAAACCTAAAGAATTGTGTATCAATGATCGAAAGAATCTCTTTATATAGATGAATGAAGAGTGTTGGAGAAGTTTTTTCATGTTTATCTAAATGGAAGTTAAATATTATATAAAAAATATTGCATCAAATTTTTTTCGTATCAAATTTGGTTAGTTAGCTTAATTAGATAGTTTTTTATAAATTTTGTAGAAAGATTCCTAAAGCATTTATTATAAAGATTGCAATCTTCACAATTATTTGAGGAAAGATAACAAATTATGCTAAATAAATTTTAAACTTTCTAAAAAATGGAAAATTTAGATATTGTTGAGATGTTGAAACGGAATATTATATTTTTTTTTTCAAATTCGTAAATATTGTAACCGAATATTATATTAAGATCATAATTTCCTTTTGTGGATAATCCTTAAATGTCAACATAATATTTAAATGTAACCTACAAAAATATTGTGATAAACTTTTATGCAGAAATTCAAAATAGTTAAATGTTAAAAAAAGATGATTTGTTTCTGGTAATTTAGTTAAATTAAAAATAATATATTTCTAACTATCTGTTTTCTGGTAATACATATTTAATATCTTTTTCTGATTATACATATTTAATTAAAATAGTTAAATATTGTGATAACCTTAAAGACGATATAATTCTAGCTAATAGTTAATTAGTTAATTGTTTTATATGAAAAAATAAAGAAAACGTGATTAAAACAATTTCATGTATAGTTAAACTTATTAAAAATAATTAATTTCTTAAATAGTTATCAAATATTTTATTATTTAAAATTTCAAATTCATACAAAATAATTACATGTTATTATTTAAGTTATTATTTAAAAATTAATAATAACTTAAATAGTTATTCAAATGATAAAAAAATAATTGTGATATGTTATTTTTAATAGTTTTACGTTTTTAAAATATTTTGTGTGCATATACAATTTTTTAAAATCCATTAATCAAAATATTACAAAAATCAATTCGTTAATCAAAATCCATTTTGTGTTATATTGCTATGGAACCTATGATAATAAAAATAAGTAAATTAGTATTTTGACAATTTCATGTAAATAAGTAAATTATTTAAAATAAAATAATTAAATTATAAATATTTTTTATTTGTTTCTTGATCTTTACATATTTAAGTAGTGTTAAATTATTTCTTTTGACAATTTCATGTATTTTTAATGTGTATATATGGGAAATCAATTAAAAGAAAAGTTGTCATGTATACATAATGTTAAATTACCTCAAAAATTAGTGTTTGGATATAGAGATAGTAGGAGAAAAAAGGAATTAAATAAGTAGATTACCTTGGAAAGATTTTTTCAGATTTTTTAAAAATAAAATATTTATGTTTGGCAACAGGATTAAAAAGGAAGGGATAGTAGATATCCGGAATGAGATTAGACTAAAATATGTTTGGTTACAAAATGTTACCCTGTTTTAATAGTATAGATTGTTAATGTTGTAATTTTACTTTAAAATAATGAATTGTGATTTAAAATAAAAAGGCTCTATTTTCTTGGCTTAAAAAAATTGAACTATCGCAAACAAAAAGTAGAAATTAGATTGTGGGAATTTTAGGAGAACTTTTATGGCTTTAAATGTGTTAAAGATTGAGTGGATAAATTAGAATTTTAAATTCCTTATAAATCTTCAAAGTCTCACACGTAAAACAATAAAGATAGCCGCAAAGAAGAGATTAGATATAAGACTACCGATGAAAAATTGATCGCAATGGAGTATATATTGAGTATTAACCTGCGTATAAGCAAGAGACGGATCAATAACCATAGATCTCATTATAATATTTTACATAATCAGTGTTAGTTTTTAAAACTTTACCGTCAATAGAAGATTCAACAAGTTCAATGTGAAAAAAGTTGTACGAAATTACTAGGGTTATTATTATCATTTTCATAGCAAAAATAATGATTATTTTTTTTGTGTTAAGAAACATGAATTTCTTCTTATTCGTTTTGACTTATTTACTTGGTTGTTTTGGAATTTGTAATTTCACTCGGGATCAATTGAAGTAGAGAAAGAGAACTTAGTTCCACCTCTATAAACGTCATTTTCCGTGTTTATCAAATGGTTACCATATAATAAAAAATAGTCTAAATATAAAAAATTACCATCTTATACATTAATTTTTGTTGTATATTTAGGTTAAAAGAAATGTTGTATATTTATAAAAAATTACCATATTATACATTAATTTGCAAAGCACAGGTACTATCCTTATTAATAAGTGGATGGTGAAAGTTTGTCGATTGTATCACAATCATGGGAAATCATTTAGAGTGCCAATGCTGAAGCAATGAGTTATTGCAACATTGTTTAGGAGTTATTGCATGATCGAGAAGATGAAATTTGAGTATAAATTCTACTTAAAAATATTTTGGAGAATTTGATTTTAAAATAATGGGTAGCGATATTTAATAGTGGGGAGTGTTAGTAGAATTTCAAGGGCTTTAAAATGTTAAAACTTGATTGGATAAATAAGAACCTTAAATAAATTAAAATAAAATTAAAGTCTCACAGTTGAAATAAAATAAAACCCTTCAAACTCTCATACGGAAAAAAACAGTAAAGATATCCATAAAGGAATTATTTAGATATTAGGTTAAAAATAAAAATTGATAAGATTGAGTTTGAGTATGTTTAAAAATTAATCAGTGGTACTGAAATCAAAAATTAATCAGTGGTAGCAAGTTTTTTTGTTTAAAAAGGTTAGGTTAAGATAAGATGAATTTGAGGATAATTGTTTTGTAAAAATAAGAGACAGATGAAGATAGTTAAGTTGAGATTTTTTTATGCCTATAATGTATAATCATCATACATGTAAAAGTTTAAGCCATTAGTTTGAGTTTGATTTAAAAACTTTTGTTGATGTGTCGCTCTCACAATTATTCTAAGCTGCAAGTTCCTAGGTGATTGATAGGGATTTTAATTTTAGATTGTTAATGTAATTTAAATAAATGTTGTAGAAAATTTGACTTTGTAAGATTTTATTTTGTTGGCTTTTAAAAAATAAACCATTGTAGGAACAAAAAAGTGAAGTTAGACTTTGTGAATTTTTAGTATAAGGGTTTTATAAGTGTTAAATTTTGATTGAATAAATTATAACTTTAAGGATTTTAAAATAAAGTAAAGTTTATAAAGTCTCAATAATAAATTATTCGTCTCACACGAAAAAACAGTAAAGATAGCGAAAAATGAACCACAAGCTATTAACAATCTTTCAAACATATATACATCTAAATATAAAAAAAAACTTAATAAACAAATTTGACAGTTACAAAAAATTATGTGTACAATAAAACATAGCTAAAGTACTATCATATTCGAAAATTATTTAATTACATATTTTTTTAATGTTTATATTAAAAGTTCTTCATATCTAATTATACATCTCATTCGAAAAAACATTAACACCAACATTAAAAGTTAATATTGGGTACGTTTTCAACAAGTTTATATCAGTAATACTTCATATAATATGTATATATCACCTATTACAAAACAAAAAACTACATCAATCCAAGTAAATTATAATTCGTCCAATACACAGATTAAATTCATAAAAATCGAAACCATCAACAATCTTCAAAACATATACTATATACCTATATGTATAAAAATAAAAATAAAAAATTATTTCAGAGATAACAATCTAGTAACTAAATAAATAAAAATTATTAATTTGATATTTATTGAATTTCGAGAATTAATAAACGATTAGCTAAACACCTGAAAAAACAAAAATGGATTGATCTAATAAAAGAAAGAAGACTAAAAATAGAGAGGAAATGATGTTGTTTGACTCATTGAGCAGAGAGGATGATACGGAATACCACCAACTTTGAATCCATTTCGTTTCCCACATATGGCTATGTATGTATTCCTGCAAATTCAACAGAACAAACCTTTCAATCAATTATAGTTTTGATAGGAGTTGCAGCAAAATGGCCGAGGAAAACAGTACAGACACTTCAATAATATGTTACGCGCCAAGCATGATCACCACCAATGGAGTTTGGCAAGGCGATAATCCTCTCGATTTCTCCCTCCCTCTCTTTGTTCTCCAGCTTACCTTGGTCGTTGTCGTCACTCGTTTTTTCGTCTTTGTCCTCAAGCCCTTTCGCCAACCTCGTGTTATCTCCGAGATCCTTGTGAGTAAGCATAAATTCTGTTTTTTCCCCTCCGTGTTGGAATATTTACATCGGAAATGGAGATGATTCAACACTAATATATAAATGATATGAATCTCTTCACTTATTGTCAATTGGTTTTGAGTTGGAAGCTGGTGATTTCTTCACAAGGTTATCCTAAAACCTATCATTGATCTTAATTTACAGGGAGGAATCGTGCTCGGGCCATCGGTGCTTGGGCGATACGACAAATTTTCAAACACCATCTTCCCTCAGAGAAGTGTGATGGTACTTGAAACAATGGCTAATGTTGGTTTACTTTACTTCCTTTTCCTGGTGGGTGTAGAGATGGACATTATGGTGATACGCAAGACAGGGAAGCGAGCTCTAACTATTGCTATTGGTGGTATGATCTTACCATTCCTCATTGGTGCTGCCTTCTCTTTCTCTATGCACAGAGCAGACGACCATTTGGGGCAAGGCACATACATACTCTTCCTCGGTGTAGCTCTCTCTGTTACCGCATTCCCGGTTCTTGCAAGGATTCTTGCTGAGCTCAAGCTCATTAATACCGAGATTGGTCGGATATCCATGTCTGCAGCATTGGTCAACGACATGTTTGCTTGGATTCTCCTGGCCTTAGCCATCGCATTGGCCGAGAGTGACAAAACTTCGTTTGCCTCCCTTTGGGTCATGATCTCTAGTGCAGCTTTCATCGCTATTTGCGTCTTTGTTGTGAGACCAGGCATCTCTTGGATTATACGGAAAACCCCTGAAGGAGAGAACTTTAGTGAGTTTTATATTTGTCTCATCTTGACAGGAGTCATGATCGCAGGTTTCATTACCGATGCAATCGGAACACATTCAGTCTTTGGAGCTTTTGTGTTTGGTCTTGTGATTCCTAATGGACCTCTTGGTCTTACTCTCATCGAGAAACTTGAAGATTTTGTCTCTGGACTTCTCCTACCTCTCTTCTTTGCCATAAGTGGTCTTAAGACTAATATAGCTTCCATCCAAGGGCCTGCCACTTGGTTAACTCTGATGCTCGTTATCTTCCTCGCATGTGCTGGAAAAGTCATCGGTACCGTTATTGTTGCTTTTTTTCATGGAATGCCAGTTCGTGAAGGGATAACTCTTGGCCTGCTATTAAACACCAAAGGTCTTGTTGAAATGATAGTCCTTAATGTTGGAAAAGACCAAAAGGTTTTAGATGATGAGACATTTGCTACAATGGTTCTTATAGCCTTGGTTATGACTGGAGTCATAATTCCTATTGTAACTATCCTTTACAGACCAGTAAAACGTTCTGTTTCGTACAAGAGACGGACAATCCAACAGACGAAGCCAGACAGCGAGCTTCGAGTACTGGTATGTGTCCACACACCGCGTAATGTTCCTACTATAATCAACCTTCTTGAAGCTTCACATCCCACAAAGAGATCTCCTATATGTATCTACGTTCTCCATCTTGTTGAGCTCACGGGTCGAGCATCCGCAATGCTGATTGTCCACAACACACGGAAATCAGGACGACCAGCGCTTAACAGAACTCAAGCTCAGTCAGATCACATCATTAATGCCTTTGAGAATTATGAACAACATGCAACCTCTGTTGCTGTTCAACCCTTAACAGCTATTTCGCCTTATTCGACAATGCATGAAGATGTTTGTAGCTTAGCAGAGGACAAACGTGTCTCTTTTATAATCATACCATTTCACAAACAACAAACAGTTGATGGAGGAATGGAAGCCACCAATCCAGCATACCGCTTAGTTAACCAAAACCTACTCGAAAACTCGCCTTGCTCCGTTGGAATACTGGTAGATAGAGGACTCAATGGTACCACAAGATTGACCTCAAACACTATCTCTCTCCAAGTTGCTGTTCTGTATTTCGGTGGTCCAGACGATAGAGAAGCCTTATCCTATGCTTGGAGAATGGCTGAACATCCGGGCATCTCTTTAACCGTGTTGCGGTTTATTCCTGATGAAGATGTAACGAATGAGTCTAACCAAAAGGTGAACGTCGACCTGAAAAAGCAAAGACAGCTTGATGATGAACATATCGATGCCTTCCGGGTGGCAAATGCGGATCACGAGTCAATTGAGTATATAGAAAAAGTTGTGAGCAACGGGGAAGAGACAGTTGCAGCAGTGAGATCAATGGATAGTTCTCACGATCTGTTTATAGTTGGAAGAGGGGAAGGAATGTCGTCTCCTCTCACCGCGGGTTTGACTGATTGGAGTGAGTGTCCTGAGCTTGGTGCCATTGGAGATTTGCTTGCATCATCAGACTTTGCAGCCACCGTCTCTGTCCTTGTGGTTCAGCAGTATGTTGGATCATGGGCACAAGAAGATGAAATGGATTTGCCTGAGAGTCCGGTTAACTCACATGAACAACCAAAGGCCACATATGCTTTAGAAAATCCACGTTAGCCAACATTGAGATTTTGTGTACTCTTTTGTTCATTTTCTAACTTTTTTGTTTTTTTTTATGTATATTTGTTATCTTACAAATGTATTTTAGCAATCTATAAGTTGGCTGACACTCTCAATTCGGGTGTTTACGTAAACTGGTTTATTTTAAATTTATTTGTTTTAGATCTTTCCATGTTGTATGTCAAAGCGACACTCAAAACTGTATCGTTTTTGTTAGAGTTTAGATGAGTTTATTGTGATTTCCCATAGTTCTATAAAATTAGATTAGGACTTGCGTATATGCGGGTGTAAAATTTAATACTCCATCCGTTTTGTAATAAGTGATGTTTTAAAGATTTTTTTTTGTTTTCAAATAAGTGGTGTTCTCACAAATCAATGCAAAATTAAATAATTTTTAATTGTTTTTTACCCTTTGTATTTTGCCGATTGTTTTCTTATTGGTTGAATTGTGTTTAAATATACAATAAATGATGTTTTTAGTATAGAAAAAAATAAAAATTAAATGAATCCTTAATTGGTGTGCAAAAACCTTAAACATCACTTAATATATATAGAACAGAGTGAGTATTTCATAATTATCAAAAAAAAAAAACTAAAAAAGACAAAATTAGATCATTCGTAAAAATAAATAAAATAAATTGAAAATGACGATGCAAAGTTTCTAATAGAGAAGCTTAACATTTCTAATTTATTTTGCTACTCCTAATTTTTTTATTGTTTAGTTTCCAATTATTTTTTGTTACATGTTTCCAAATATTCAATTTTTTCTATTCTTATTTTAATTAAGTTTACTTTTTATTCTTTAGATATTCTTACTTTTATATATCTACCATTTCCATTTAATTTTTTAATTATTTTTTGGGCTCTAAATTATCATCAAAATGAAAAAAAATTTTCTTTAGATATTCTTACTTTTATATATCTACCATTTCCATTTAATTGTTTAATTATTTTTTGGGCTCTAAATTATCATCAAAATGAAATTTTTTATAAAAAAAATAATTTGCTTTTGTAATATAATTCAGAAATATAATCATATAAGGTTTTTTTAAATAGATAAAACTATGTTGATATATATCAAAATTTAATTAAAACATGTTTTATGCGTGTCAAAATGTGATTGACTGTTTGACATGTGTAACAATCATAATAATTACAAAGTAGATGTATCAAACTTTGAGTGTGACACGTAAGCAAAATTATAACTTACGAGATCGTGACATGTGTCGTTGTTAATTAAGATCGCGACATGTGTCAATTTAATTAAAAAATAAAAATAAATTAAAGTAAATATTAAAAATGTTAAACTAAAAAAACCAATTTAAAAAAAAAACAAAATAAGTAAGGAAAACTTACAATAAAGAAAATTGACAAAGTGAAACTTATAAGTTTATACCATGATCAAACTTAAAAGATGAAAATTAGAAATATACTATAAACTTAAAAGGAAAAATATTAATATACGACCAAATTTAAAAGTTTATAATCATTTCCATTATGACAAAAGAAAACTTAAAAAGGAAAATTATTATTAATATACAACCACGATCAAACTTTATATAATAATCTACACCTTTTTAATTTTAAAATGCGTAACTTTTAAAACTTAAAAATCACACATAATATTAATTAAAACATAAATATAAATATCTTAATTAAAAATCACACATAATATTAATTAAAAAATCACACATAATTGTTTTTTAAAATGTGTGATTCATATAAATATCTTAATTAAAACATACATATATTATCTTATAAACTGAAAAAATAAAATTTATTATTACCTTTAACTAAAAGAAAAACCACATAATATTTTATTAAAATTGAATATGTGTTATTATTTATTTACAAAAGATAAATATATACTTTTACACATTAAAATTAAAAATCCAATAATTTTATCCAAAGGTATTTACAGCATATGTTTCACCAAAATTTCCCTTCAAAGATTTATTTCATAAGTTTTTGAAATTAATCATAAATTTTTTTAAAGTACTTGATTTCCTATATGTTTAGATTTCATATAAAAAATCTAAACATGTCAAATTTTATTTATTATATGACTTCTTATATGTTTAGATTTCATATAAAAAATCTAAACATGTCAAATTTTATTTATTATATGACTTCTTATATGTTTAGATTTCATATAAAAAATCTAAACATGCCAAATTTTATTTATTATATAAAACAGAATGTCTCAAAGTTATTGATTCGAATGATCGCGACACGTGTTAAGTCAAACGATCAGATTTTTACAAATGTTTAATAAATTTCCAATTATATTTTGACACGTGTTTAATAAATTTTCATATTTTAAACGTGATAAGTTAATCGATTAGATTTTACCATATGTTTAATAAATTTCCAACTATATTTTGACACGTGTTTGATAAAATTCCAATTATATTTTAACACATAATATTAACAATAAAATTAAAATTTTAGGAATCTTAAAAGGTATTAGAAAAAAATAGACAAAAACAATAATCTTAAAATATATTAGGAAAAATAGTAGTTATGTTTAGATTAAATAAATTAAACAAAAATTATAAATGAAAACCAAATTTTTTTTTAAAAAAAAGGAAAAACTATATTTCATATTATAATAAGGAAATTAAACAATAGATAACAATCATAAAAATAAAATGAACAAAAGCCAATTTTTTTAAAAAATAACTAAATAATATTTCAGTTTATAATAAGAGAATCTCATAATATAAAATTGAATGTAAAGTTACTCAAATCAATTAATAACCGATTTATAATCTTAAAATCGATTAATAAAAAAACTTAAAAATTCTGAAAATTTAATAAACGATTTATAATCTTAAAAGGTAAAGATATTAAAAATTAAAATTAAAAATTAAAAAAAAATTATCCTAAAAGGCAAAATTAATATAAAAAAGGAAAAAAACAACATTTTGTTTTCCATTTAGATTAAGGAAATTAATCATAAAAGAAAAATAATTATAATTTCTCACTTTTATATAAATTACAATTTGGTATTGTGTCAATTACACACCAAAACATTAAAAGTCCAATAAACGTATCCAAAGCTATTTTACTGCATTTATTCACCAAATTTTTCTTTCAAGGTATATATTTATTTCATCGCAAAACTTTGTTTCTAAATTTATGTATTATATATTTTCACGGGTGATCTAATTTTGTTTTCTATTTTTCGTCTTTAATTTTTTTTAACGGGTTATAAAATATTAAATTACAAACCCGCATATATGCGGGTACTTATCTAGTTGTTAATAAAGCATAGAGGAGAATATTTAGATGTTGTAAATGAGATCATTCACCCTACGCTTTCATATGAAATTTTGACCTCTAAAATATTTGAAAATTAAACTTAATTTATTTTGTTAGATAACATCATAAAATAATATTATAATAAAATAATAATTTAATAAATATAATTTAAAAATGTATAAGAATATAAAAACTTATGTTATAAAAATAATATATATAATGTATTTCAATATAATAAAATATTTCTTATAATTTTATTGTCTCATTTTTATTTGTAACACATCAACTTTCCCAGACATAAACTTTATTGTTTTACATGCTTTCGAGCAAAATGCAAATCTAAACACAACACAAAAAAACGTATGTATTTTTTTTCATGTGAGTAGCCTACTAGTTTGTAACTTTTTAATGGAATTTTCCCCACAAAAATTACAAATTTGAAACAAAAATTATCTACAAGTTCTGTTAGCTATTTCGAGATAAAAAAAATGAAAAATATTAAACTGACCCTATAGTAAACATAAATTATGTTATGTATACACATATAGAAAAACATCAAACATGAGTTTCTAAAAAATCATATATAGCACATCCAGTACATGTCATTTGCTTCCCCCTTTTCATTATAGATTTTTATAGCTTCGTTACAAGGAGAGAGGCTAGGTATGGAGCAACATATGGAGCAAAATGAGTTTCCATTGTAATAAAATAATTAATGTGAGCTGTGAATGGTTCCCGAAGAAGGAGGAATGTGTGACAACCTTTGTGCAAAGAAAAGTGACTGAAAACTGTGATTATCAACAAATCCATTCTCTCTCTTGCGGGTTTGCATTATATCTTGTATCTTTGGAAGCGTCAGGTAATCCTAAACATTTTAACCTCATGGTCAGATTTAAGTTTTGAATCTTTAATCTTAATCTTAAACTACCCAAATGCAAGATACTATTGAAGAGTAAGTTAAGTGTCGAATTACAAGGAGGTCGAAAGGCTAGTCTAGAATGCCAGAAACCTAATAGTCTAGTCCTAATGATGAAAAGGTGGAGTTGTCCAATCCTCGAAAGAAGTGGTACAAATGAACTAAACAAGTAATAAGGAAAATGATTAACAAAGATTATAAACTTATAAAATGAAATATGAGCTTTGGGCTAAAGTCATTGACGTTGGGTGGTTAATAGTTGGTTAATGGTGCTAACAAATCTTAAACAAGCTTAATCCAAAGCATAAGCTCACTAAAAAGGAGTAATCTATCTTCATAACCTTAATCCCTTCACTAATCTCTCAACTAATAAATCCCTCGATAGTAGGTAAGAGCTTTGTGAACTTGAGAACAAGAACATATCAAGCTACAAATCATCCTAGACATGCAACTCTCGTTAGACTAAGCATGTAATGCATGGTTAGGATTGATCTAAATATTTCATCAAACACATTAAGTAAATGAAATGTCAACAAAGCTAAATTTAGATTAGCTACTTCTAAACCTAGTATTAATACTCCCTAACCATTTGGATATGTAGATTTACGCATTTAGCACCATTAGCCTAACCCTTAATCACCTTATTCTACTTAGCCCAAAGGCCCATAAGAAAACTACTCATTCATGATTAAAGAAAACAAAGTAAATGCATTAAGAGGAGACATAATCATAAAAAGAAAGATTGTTAAACAAATAAACTTTACTAGATCATGAAACTGGTTCAAGATCCAACAAAACCCTAAAGTTTATAGAAGTACAAACTCGGAACAGGTCGACCCGGGACAAACCGGCTTGGGTCAAAACTAAAACAAAAGATGCTCATTGCATCGGTAGCATGTGGCGGTCAGGCGACCACAATGTTGGTCATCCGAACGTGGATCTCTTCTTTCTTCATCTTCTGGCTCATGGCATCTGTTGGTTTCAGCGGGGAATAAACCGGTACTGCCGTCTCCAGATTGACGATATTCTGCTTGTATCTTAGTTCATCCCATCAGTCAATCCCATCGACATCTGAACCGATGTCCATTGCACCAGTATCTTTGCTTCTTCTTTGGCTATTCATGCCGGCTTTCTGTATCGGTCCAACAACCGATACAGATGTCTCCTGAGACTTGGTCGGGGATTTCACTCCTTTGCTTGTCATGGCGCCTTCCTGAATCGGTCCAGCGACTTTGGCTTCTCTTCATCTCCATGCTTATCTCCTTTGAGCCATTTCTCCTCCTGCTCCATGCAATATATACATCATAGGAATCTAATATGCAAGATGAGAGAAAACTAATCTAAAATGCATGGATGATGATGAAATAAATGCAAAGATAGATGAAAACTAATGAAAAAACGAAGTAAAAACAAGAAAAATGTACACACATAAACATGCATGGACTTGTCATTTGTTTGCCCTCAAGCAAACAAAAAAACAAATAGGAAGAGAGGTTTGAAGGCGGGGACTCATAACCAAAAGATCTTAGCAAGTATTCGACATGATCACCTTGAATAATATTAGCATCTTGCAAAAAAACAAACACTTATTCCACTCTAACTCATTCAAGGCTTATCGCAACTCCTAATCTTTTCTCTAAATAACAATGTCGTACGCCTACGAGTTCTCATCTCAACCAACCTTCACATTCATTCGATCTTTCACAAGCTATATTCTCGCAAATGGGTAAGTGATCAAATCCAATCGGTTTGGAAGAAAAGGCTCTTAGCACTAAGTATATGAGTGCAAGGAGGCCTTATCATTTTTGGGTGGCTTACCTAAAGAAAAAGGAATGATATTGGTTATGCAAAAGTAAGGAAGACTAGAAACAATTTATGCATTCAAAGTTTAGCTCGCATTGTTCTACCTTCCTAGCAAAGCATTCTACCCAAATGGTGATCCCATTTTCATTTCTTGTTTCTCTTTTAAGCTCATTAAACACACCGGTCCTTTCACAATAGCAAATCGCGATTGGAGAACTCCGAAGGCACATTCTACATCTTTTCTACATGCTTCTTGTCGCGTAGCAAAGTATTTTTTCAGAGTGAACAAACACGGATTTTACAAAAAAGGGCAGAGCAACAACAAAATCAACAAAATCCACCTCAATCTGGTTCATTTGGACAATATTTTAATGATCTTGGTGGATCTGAAAGTGGTTTACCAGATTATTATTAGTCGTTTTTGCATTAAGTTTACTTTATGTTATTTCTAATTTCAGTATTTTTATGTATTTTTAAATTTAATATTAGTTTATGCTATTATAATAAAATCCCATCATCATATCTATAAATTTTAATCGAGTCCAAATATATTTTAATTATTTAATTATATTAAATAAGAAGTGAAATTATTACAAGAATATTTGACGAGTCATATTTTGTTGTGCTGTTGTGCATATGTGACAAGTACATTACTTAAAACTTTTTGGAAAATAATGAAACCATAAAATCATTGTCTCGTAATATTTGATAAAATGATAAAATGAAAAGTACATTTTTAAAAAAATGATAAAATATGAAGGACTAAATTATAAATAAAAAAGTTCAACTCTATTTTGGAGTTGAAAATGGAGTAACTCCATATTTGGAGGAAAAAATGGCATTTCCCCATTTTGCAGTTAAAAATGGAGTAGGGTTGGAGATGATTTTACTGCAAAATGGCATTTGGAGTAGAAAATGAGGTAGGGTTGGAGATGCCCTTAGAGAGTGCTTTTTTTTTTTCCTAGGGTCTTTTATTTTAAGTTCTTTCTCTAGAGCTTTTCAACCAAGGGTTCTTCTTTTCCCATTTATTATCTCACTTTTCGTGAGCTCTTGTTCCCCAAAACCCAACACCACGCATTCCTTTGTAATCCCCATCCTAATGCTAGCCATTTTCTTTGAACAACTAAGACTAGCTAAAAATGAAAAGCTAACTTTTGTCATTCCCAATACTTACAAGATTGTACACATAATAGCATTATCAAAAAAATGCCTCACTCAATCAAACAACAAGGGGATGGAAAAAATTGGTTAAGTTTAAGGTGGGGAACCATTCTAAAGATGAGAATGGTCACTCGGGTTATGAGAGAATGGTAAAAGTGGATAAGATAACCCGAGTGTTTTGTTTGAACCATGGTTATGTATCACAAGCCCATAATTGAGAAGATTAAGTTCAATTAAGTCCATTATCAAGAAGTTGGTTTCGATTTGAACAAGTATTTACAAGACAACGAGTTAAGAGTAGAGAGATCAAAGCAAGATATTTACAAGTTTCAAAAGGTTGTTTAAGCAACATAATAGTATTACTAAGGGTATCATATCGAGTTCTAAGCTACGTCTTTACAAGGTGGTTTAAATCATTGTCCCCTATGCATATGCAATGCAATCCTATATGCTTCTAGACTCAATCCTAAAAAGAAGAATGTAATGATGCAAAACTATATGATTTTCTTTTTGGATTTTTCAAAAAAATTCGATTTTTTTTCTAATGCATAAGGTAATGTACAATGCAATGCATTAAAAACTCAATGACAAGTAAAATAAGACAAAAAAAGTTAAATGACAGAGACCTTTCCCCCGGACTTAAATTACACTGTCTTGGTGTGAAATTAATCCAAAAGAGAATTAAAAACAAAATCAAGAAAAGGAAAAAGACTATAAATAAATGCAAATAAAAGTATGTAAACGAGGTTTAGAGGTACCTCAGAGCTAAAAGTGAGCTGGTGGAGTGTTGAGGAGGAGGGAAGAAGGTTAATGCATGAGAGACACGGAAGTTGAGAGCATCAAATGTTCTCGTATGTGTCTAATGGGGCAGGGGAAGTAGAACTGCCTTTGTGTATCCATCCGCGGTTACATACGAGTGGACATAGATTCTCGGGCTTTCAAAGATCCCGATGATGGACTTCATATTAAGGAGGGACTCCATGTCCATGTATTCTCTATGTGGCATCTCCCAATGCTTGTTGAGGTCCATTTTCAAGTATTCGAAGAGAGGAGTGAGCATCCCTCCTATGTAGATGCTCGGCTCTGGCTGCGTGTTCCACCCTTGTTTGTGGTTGAGGAGCTCGGAGAGGAAAATGGAAGCTGGACTGAGAGGTAGTACACCTCCTCCAACCTAATATGCTGGCGCAGTTGTGATAACCCAACATTGAGCATCGACCAGGTCGAGGGTCGAGAAAAAGTCAAAGTTGGAAAATCGACTGAGAGAAATATTTTTTCGCAAGAATACACCAAGAGAAACACTTTGGTCGAGTCAATTTCGGATTAGCATGAATGGATTTGAAGTTCTAGCAGCAGTACCCATACGGCAGAGATTACCGAGAGAAAAATGGGGAAAAATCAAAATCCTTAGAAAAGCATAAGGACGGCTGAACTAGCAAGGAGGGACCAAAATAAAATGTTTGGTCGAGTCAGAAATCTAACCGAACGGACAGAAACGAAGATATCCGGGCAGGACGCCTTGTAGCCAAGAAATCTAGTTTTCACCTGAGAAAGGGTATTTAGCCGATAAATTCCCGCCAAAGCAAAAAAGTGGGTAATTTATCGAAGTTATGCGAATCTGATTTTGACCACAAGGAAAGAAAGAGGAAACTTCCCTTGCAGAACGACGAGTGGAGAAAGGCCGAGACAAAGACTCTGATACAGTCGAAGAAGGGATTTTCGCCTTGAGAACCCCATCGGACGACGGGCGAGGAGAATCCGGCTGGGATTGATGATCGGAACACCGGAAAGTCACCGGAACCGAATTCCAGGACAGTGGCCGAGAACCGGAAGTGGGACACGCGTCGCGAGGTGAACAAAACTTTGCGAGGAAGTAAGTAAAACTTCACCCAAAAGTCACGAGACTTGGTCGGGAAGTTAACGAAGCTTGCGCGGGATTTAAGGAGCGTTGTTATTTTGTAACCAACACTTGGACCGCAAGTCACAGCATGTGCCGGGACACATGTTTCCGTGTGATGAGCCGCCGCATAGATCAACCAATCTGAAGCAAGAAGAAGCTTGCACTCGAAGTAGCCGAAACACTATAAATACCCCCCCCTTAGTTTAGTCTTCACTCACCAAAAACTTAGGGAAAAACTAAGGAATTAGAGAGAGAAAGTAGAGTGAGAAAGTGAAGAAAGCAGAAAGCGAAACGTAGCGTTTCCGACGAAGAGTGAGACGGCGGAGCTAGAAGATTGGTTAGGGGAGATCGAAGTTGTAGGGTTTAACCGAAGTTAGAGTCACCGGTTCTGGTGAGTTCCGGTTGTTTGTTGATTGTTGATGAGGTTCTCGCAGGGACGAAGGAAAGGTCGGGAGACACCTTTCTAAGCAAGTAAT
Source organism: Eutrema yunnanense (assembly GCA_002933935.1). Classification (NCBI taxonomy): domain Eukaryota; kingdom Viridiplantae; phylum Streptophyta; class Magnoliopsida; order Brassicales; family Brassicaceae; genus Eutrema; species Eutrema yunnanense. The sequence goes on from PKML01031101.1 coordinate 160,404, forward strand.
GGAAGAACGCAACATCGAAATGAGAAGTGTAACACAATATGCTAAGTGGAGCGAGTAGCATGTTCTGGTTACGACTTGTTTGTTGATTGTTTTATTGCATCTAAGAAGTATAAATCTGTTAGGAGTTTATATGTTCTTATATTAAGGTGTATTCGACACGTTCCAAAAGGCCTGAACTTTGTATAATAAAGTTCTACAAAGGGAGGAAGACTCAAGTGATGTAGGTTAGCTCCCTAGCCGAGTGGTGACTAAAGGAACGAAAGTCACGCGATCGATGCAAGATCACCAATCTGATCATGTGTGGTGATTTGCAGATGCTTGTGAAGAAGTAGGGAAGTGGCAGATGCACATAGAGGCCTCACAATAAGAATTTGAGTCTAGTTAGCATAAAGAGACTTTGCTAAGCTGTTAATAGCTTCCGCATGTGTATATGATGTGAATGATTTATTTGTTAGCTTGCTTGTTAGGAAAACTTGCTTGCGGATGATTTGGGTGGGATTCTAATGAGTGCTTAGATTTCCCCGGAGCTCACTGAGTATTACTAGAATACTCATGACTCATTTTGTTTTGCAAGGGATCAGTAGACGAGAGTAGCTCGGGACGGCGGAACGTTAGGACCTTCGGAGTAGTTTGGCTTGGATTTTGTAAAATCCGGTTAGCAAAATATTATCTATGTAAATTTGGCAATATTGCCGACCCTAGTATAAACCTCTTTTGTAACTATTTTCAATAATATGAATAATATGTACGAATTTTCATCAAAGACCACTTTGTGTTAAATGATATTAGTTTAGTCCAAAATGAAACAACTCGACACTAAGGAACGGGTTGCAAAACCTTATGTCTTGGTCAAGAGGCGCGCCCATGATATACTCTATATTTTACTGTTTTTATTATGGATTTTAGTATTTTTATCTAGGCGTTTTCATTCGGTTTTGTGCTCTTTGAGGTAGTTTTCTCGTATTTGTAGTTTTACAATCTATTTAGGTCAAATCATCAAAAAGATGCAAAATGGAGTAAAAAAAAGAGTTGTCCACGTCCAAGACATGTTTCCAAATCCAAAAGATCAGCCAAGCACATAAATCTCAAAAAAGGCGTATTTCTCCAATTGGACAACACATATGGATCAGAGGTTTCACCTTCATTGGATGCCTTCCCATTGATGGATTGAGATGAAATTTGGTGGAAAGATAGAATTTTGAGTCATCTTTAATATATAATTGATTTGAAGTCATTTGGAGCAGTGGTCAGGAAGATACACCGATTTTACTGAAGACGTGTCTGAATTGGGCCTGAGCTCGGCCCAGAAGCTTGGCCGACCCTGCGCCCCAAAAATTATATTTTTGGGTTTAATGAAACCCTAGGTCGACTTTAGGGTTATAAATACTTGTTTTTATCCGCTTGTAAGCAGGAAGCCACCATAATAAACACATCCACGTTTCTCTTATCACCACACACAATTTTTACAAGTTTTTCATTGATTTTGGATTCTAAGAGCTTCAAGGAGAAGATCTCGACTTTGTACTTCGATATAGAGAAGTTTTCTCATCCTTACTCGTTTAATACAAATATTCTTATCATTGTTGGGGTCGATTTCCACCCACTCGAGATTAACATTTCAAGGCAACAAGTTATACCGATCCGAAGGAATATAAAGGACCTGAGCCGTAACAAGACGACATCGCACGATCTGTTCCAAATGCCCCCACCTCGGCGACTCTGTCTGAATAAGGATAAAACAAAACCGAGGCCAAAGTAATCTCTTCTCTCGGCTGAACTGAGACCGCTACGAGACGGATCGACTCACCTCGAAAGGTCGAACCCATCATATACAAGTGGGCCGAGAAGAACACTTATGGGCCGAGATACCAGTCATAAATTAATAATGTTGGGACTTCAAAATTTTATTATCTTATAGAGGTATTAATTAATCGATAAATTAATAAATTATTAATTTATCGATAAATTAATCGTTATTAATTTATAGAGATAAAAAAATTTTAGTGCATAATCTTTTAAATTTTATTTTATTTGAATAGATTATACATACATCGCAATTGAATATTGTATCATGGGAAAGAGAGAAGTTTCCTTGATGAAGTTGAATGACATTATCTTTGCAATAGTTACTGGAAACTTTACAAATGGCCAAACTTTTGCAAACGATCCAGCTAAGGAAGAAGAAATTGTTAGTTTAGTACTTTTATCGACCACTCTGATAAAAATAGAACCATGAAGGCTAAAATGGAAACAACACGACTTTTCACTATTCAAAAATAGATTCATATTTTACTAAATTGTCTTAGGTATATATGCATAAGATTTATAATTATTAATTTATCATATTATTGGGACCATATATTTACATAGGGATTTCAAAAAAATTATTATCTTATTATCTTATCGAATTGTGTTAAATTTTACACTGGCCCGACTCGAGACCGGAGAAATTTATTAATTTATAGTGATTATTAATTTATCGAGTATTAATTTATACAAGTTTTACTGTATATAGCATTTTATTAATGTTGATATCATATATATACATATGTATAACTTATATACATGTTGATATTGAAAACAGCCTCGCAAGCGGAGCAAGTTTGTTATATTTCGTACCCATACACAAAGAAACCGAAGCAGTTGTGGCTCAATGTTCTAAAAGTGAATCCGAGGGGAAACATTTCAGGGGAATATAAAAAAAAAACCGACTCTTTTACAAACAGAAAATGATGATGATGTATTGATGACTACAATTGAAGATCTCGAACTCGACACTTTTGTACATGAAGTAAACCCAATAAACCTCGATTACGATGTCGGAGATGCAGAACCAGAAGATGAATTTCGGTGTAATTTGTCGTCTTCTGATGAAGAACCAGATGACGAAGAACCCTACTAATTAACTATGTTACTTATGTCACAATATTAATTATGTTATTTATGTCAAATTTGAAAACAAAAATTCTAAAGCGGTTCCAAAACTCTATCGCCACCACGCCAAAACGACTTACCAAAGACAGCGAATATGTCATACATTGATTCTTTCATGTGCCATGATACCACAGACTCCTATTGCGAATCTTATTCAGCCTTCGAGACCACACCTCCCAAGTCTGCATCACAACGTTGGTACCCGAATAAGATAGGCCCATAGAAACTCGAAAAATTCTTTCAATTAGTTTGCAGCCTGCCCGAAGAAATATCATTTACTACAGCATTCAAGGAATGCCAACTCGGGCGTTTCTTCTGCGACAGCACTGAATCCACATCGGAAATAGAAGATCTCTTGACTTATGCAAAGCGAGGAAGACCAATTGAGATGCTTTACAAGACTCGGGAGCAAGGAAAATTTCTAATCTCGTGCAACATACAAGTCACTGATTTCACTAACATCTTGTGCGACTCCGGAGCTTACCTTAGCATCATCTCTAGATCAACTGTCGAACGACTCGGCATCCAGCATATCCAACCAACCCGAACAAGGATCAGCATAACCAATCAGTCTCATACAACACCACAAGGGATAGCACGTGATATACCTGTGAAGATCGGAGATTTCATAGCCCCCGTCGACTTCTATATCTTTGAAGCACATAAGATCTATCTGGCCCCAATAATTCTTGGATGGCCATTCTTAGCCACAATCGGAGCAATCATGGATTGGCCACGTCAAAGCCTTTCCCGTACCCACATCAATGTCTTACCGGCCACCCAGCTCAAAAGCAAAGAAGAAAGTTCCTCAAAATCAAAGTATGGCAATAACAAACCAATCAAGGAAGCCAAAGGAAAACTCATAAAGCTTCGTCTAAAGAGGAAACTCTCCTTCGACTAGAACCACCTCATCGCAATGGACTACGGGACGGCTTGATCCCTGTAAAAGGTATGTAGGCAACCAATCTTCGGAAAGGTGCAGTTGTCCCCCCTCTTACAAAGGGGGGAGGGGAGTGCGTATTGATATATCATGGTTTTTACCCTATTTAAGCCATGATATAAGTCCTTTTTATAGAGTCTTTATAGTATTTTGGAGTCCTTTAGAGTCTTTTTACAGGTCATAGCACGTTTAGAGCATTATTGGAATTATTGGAGCTTTTTGGAACAGTTTGGAGCAAAAGCTGAAGTCGTGTTGCTGAGTACCTGATTTCACGACAAGCATCGATCGATACCCCCTGGTATCGATCGATAGTCATCGCAGCAAGACACGACCCGCGAGTTTTCCAAGACTTGAAGAATTGCAAAAGTACCCAGAAGTCTTTAATAATTACAAGAAGACCCCAATTGGTGTCTTAGGTTATATATAGGATTTTACAGCCACCTGTTTAGGCTATGCTTTATTTTGTTTTGGTTTAAGAGAGAATTTGGTGAGAGAGACAAGTCTAAATTTCCCTTCGTCCGAGATCAGATCTCAAACATCTTGTTACTCTTTCTTATTTTCTATTGAGTATTTATTCAAACATGTCTATTGATTCAATTTCCATGTCTGAGTAGATCTCTTGTTAGGTTTGGAGATTCTCATAAGGGATTTCTTTGAATGCTAGGTTGATTAGTTATTTAGGGTTCATAATCTGAATTAGTTCTTCACCTTAGGTTGTTCTCAAAGCTAATTCTAGATTGATCACCTGGAACTTAGATCTTAGGATAATTGATTAGGCACGACAGTGCGATTAATTACCTGATAGAACCTTAGGTGAGCAAATTGATTATTCGCAAAGAGATTTGGTTTAATTGATTTGTGAACATATCAAACTTGAAATTAAGGCTGATTTATTCTTAGGGATTTGCAAAGAAATTTGGGATTCTGAAGTTTAGATTTAGATAGTTCTCGCAACGACAGTTGGTTAACTATACTTAGGTGATTTGAGTTCGAGAACCGTGCTTAACCTGAACCCTGATTAGTTAGTTTATTTTGCAATCATTGATTTCCTGAGAAATATCCCTGAACCTATATTTTTCTCATCGAATTACAACTTGTTTACTGCTTACTGTTTTTGTTTAATCTGAACTGCTTAGCTTGATTCGATTCTATTTAATATATTGTGTGATTTCTCTGAGTTCTTGTGTTCGACCCCTGATATACTGTAGCAACTGCTTTAGTACTGTTTAGGGTATTAATTTGAGCATATCAAATTTGGCGCCGTTGCTGGGGACTCAATTTCGCCATTAGATTTTAGCTGTCGAGTTTCGACTAAGCCCGCCTGTATCGATCGATACTACCTAGTATCGGTCGATACTGAGGCGATTTTCATTGTTGATATCGATCGATACCATCAAGTATCGGTCAATACTCATCGTGTCTTTGGTTACTTACGTTCTTGATCTTTGTGTTTCAGGTGCATGCCTAATCGTGAAACCAGAAGAAACAAGAGCGCTCTGCTAGTCAATCTATCGTTAGAGAAGCTAGCACGTTTAGAACGCACAAACAGAAAGAC
>PKML01031101.1:171517-211416 GCA_002933935.1 Eutrema yunnanense
TGTGTGGAGTCTGGAAAAGCTGTGAATGTCTACGGAGAAGTACATGGTGGTTAGATCAAAAGCTGATTTGGTGACATTTGGGTACTTGGAAAGAGGGTCATTTCGATGGTTCATGAACAGGTGAGTCTCCGCATTTTCAAACCTCTTTATATGATTTAGTCTTCTATTTGCTTGAGGGCAAGCAAAGGCGAAGTCTGGGGGAGTTGATATATCATGATTTTTACCCTATTTAAGCCATGATATAAGTCCTTTTTATAGAGTCTTTATAGTATTTTGGAGTCCTATAGAGTCTTTTACAGGTCATAGCACGTTTGGAGCATTATTGGAATTATTGGAGCTTTCTGGAACAGTTTGGAGCAAAAGCTGAAGTCGTGTTGCTGAGTACCTGATTTCACGACAAGCATCGATCGATACCCCCTGGTATCGATCGATACTCATCGCAGCAAGACACGACCCGCGAGTTTTCCAAGACTTGAAGAATTGCAAAAGTACCCAGAAGCCTTTAATAATTACAAGAAGACCCCAATTCGTGTCTTAGGTTATATATAGGATTTTACAGCCACCTGTTTAGGCTATGCTTTATTTTGTTTTGGTTTAAGAGAGAATTTGGTGAGAGAGACAAGTCTGAATTTCCCTTCGTCCGAGATCAGGTCTCAAACATCTTGTTACTCTTTCTTATTTTCTATTGAGTATTTATTCAAACATGTCTATTGATTCAATTTCCATGTCTGAGTAGATCTCTTGTTAGGTTTGGGGATTCTCATAAGGGATTTCTTTGAATGCTAGGTCTATTAGTTATTTAGAGTTCATAATCTGAATTAGTTCTTCACCTTAGGTTGTTCTCAAAGCTAATTCTAGATTGATCACCTGGAACTTAGATCTTAGGATAATTGATTAGGCACGACAGTGCGATTAATTACCTGATAGAACCTTAGGTGAGCAAATTGATTATTCGCAAAGAGATTTGGTTTAATTGATTTGTGAACATATCAAACTTGAAATTAAGGCTGATTTATTCTTAGGGATTTGCAAAGAAATTTGGGATTCTGAAGTTTAGATTTAGATAGTTCTCGCAACGACAGTTGGTTAACTATACTTAGGTGATTTGAGTTCGAGAACTGTGCTTAACCTGAACCCTGATGAGTTAGTTTATTTTGCATTCATTGATTTCCTGAGAAATATCCATGAACCTATCTTTTTTCCATCGAATTACAACTTGTTTACTGCTTACTGTTTTTGTTTAATTTGAACTGCTTAGCTTGATTCGATTCTATTTAATCTATTGTGTGATTTCTCTGAGTTCTTGTGTTCGACCCGTGATATACTGTAGAAACTGTTTTAGTACTGTTTAGGGTATTAATTTGAGCATATCACGTATGCGTATACATACTCCCATCTTTTGTAAACGCAACTCATCTATCATACCTTTTAAGTTATCAATTCATATTGCATTTGCACTCAACATTCTTGTATGTTGCTAGCCACAACAACGAGCTCATACATCCTCTTAGGATTCTAACCCCTATCCTATACGGATCACGGTTCTCTTACAATCCACCACGGATTAAAGCGCGATATATAAATTAAAGGCGGGTATATCCAGACCGGAGGAAGGAAAAGATATACCTCGACCAAACCAATCACAATTTTACTATTGAAGCGGGAATGTAAGTCGAATCTACATCGCAAGCCTTAAGACTGAAGTGAAAGCTAAACCCAGTCATTAATCGCTTCTTAGCACGCTGGTCATTAACATCTCGACATACGGTACGAATCATCACAAGACACTCCATCTCATAAGAAATTTGAAACATTACATTCCGTACACTCTAAACGGCTCCAAAATCAAAGCCATAGCGTATCAGTGGATAAAGTTGTCCAGGCACATGTTCAAAAAATACATTTGACATCTTCTCTTAAAGCTTCTCCTTTTGTTTCTCCATTCGAAAACACAATTATGGCGGGAAAACACGATTTTGCGATTTTTACATGCAAAACACGATTTTGCGGTTTTGACGGGAAAACGCAATTTCAAGGTTTGGCTAGAAAACACGATTTTGTGGGTTTTGACTGGAAAACACGATTTTACGGTTTTGGCGGGAAAACGCGATTTTGCGGATTTGGCAGGAAACAAGATTTTATGGTTTTGGTGGAAAAACACAACTTCAGGGTTTTGACAAGAAAACACGAATTTGCGGTTTTAGCAGGAAAACACGATTTTGCGGTTTTGGTGGAAAAACACGATTTTGTGGTTTTGGCGGGAAAATACGATTTAGCGGTTTTGGCGGGAAAATACGATTTTGCGATTTTGGCAGGAGAACTCAATTTTTGGTTTTGGCGGAAAACGCGATAGAAAACGCAATTTTACGGTTTTGGGGGAAAAACGCAATTTTGCGGGTTTGGCGGAAAAACACAATTTCGTGGTTTTGACGAGAAAACATGATTTTGCGTTTTGGCGGGAAACACGATTTTGCGGTTTTGGCGGAAAATCAAGATTTTATGGTTTTGACGGAAAATACGATTTCAGAGTTTTGACGGGAAAACACGATTTCGCGATTTTGTCAGGAAAACGCGATTTTGCGGTTTTGGCGGGAAAACGCAATTTTGCGGTTTTGGAGGGAAAACGCAATTTTGCGGTTTTGGCGGGAAAACGCGATTTTGCGGTTTTGGCGAGAAAACACGATTTTACTGGTGGAAAACACGATTGTACGTTTTTGGTAAGCAAATGATATTTTTTGCAAGAAACGTATATTTTAACGATAGTTGTAAAATAGCATTTAATCAAATTTATTTGTTTTATTTTATTTTAAAAAGTTTTTAGGTTATGTTTGAAAATTAATTAGATTGATTATTTTTTTTTGGGTCAAAAATCCCCAAATTGATTTACCCTAGTTTTTTTTAGGTAATTGGGCTATCCAATGTCCGCGCGGACAAGCCCATTTTGACCGCGGGTGAGAATGGTCTTCGCCCATTTGGACCATTTCCTATTTAGGTGTGACTATGAGCTGTCCGTAATAATATGGACTGGGCTAGCCCACGGACAGCCCGTCCAATTGACTACTCTAATGTCGAGATTGAAGGTGAAAATATTATGTGCCATAATTTCACTGTCGTCTGCCCATGACGTGCTTGGGATTGCTTTTTGAAGGCTCTATGGTCAGTTTTGATAGATTGAAGTCAACATGATGGATGTTGATTTTGGTGAAGGAACCAGACGAATCGGTCAGTTTCAGATTATTTTTGTAAGACCCCTACCCCGCCTTCCCGAAGGAACCAGACGAATCGGCAATGCCACCCTCGACCCCGCCTCTTTATCTCCGTAAGGACGACGTGTCGGCTAACAACAATAACTNGAAGGGGGGGGGGGAGAAGCTGGCATAATAATTCTGCTACTCACGCGGACACAGTGATTTTTGTCCTCCACTATAACCAAGTGGACCAATAATTCTGCTGAGCAAATTGCACAATAAATATTTTCCCTTTTATTTTCAGATTATTTTTGTAAGACCCCTACCCCGCCTTCCCGAAGGAACCAGACGAATCGGCAATGCCACCCTCGACCCCGCCTCTTTATCTCCGTAAGGACGACGTGTCGGCTAACAACAATAACTCATTACACAATATTTACTTTCTAATTAATACTTCTTATTAAATCCCGAATAATCGTCTTAAAAATGAAATAACTGAAATGGCAAATAGAACCCAAAGGAGAACTTCCGAACTCCCAAAACCGCACACCACACCGGAATCACTCATCTGGTTCCACATATTCGTCCTCATCGGACTCACCTGAAAGGAAGAGAGAGGGATGAGTAATTTGGATTACCCAGTGATAACTAAACCTACACTTTCCACACATCCAAACATTACTTTTTAAATACGCTAAGAATAAATATAACCAAGCTCAAACATTACGCTCTACCAGCGCACAAACAATTTACACGCAAGGGAATAACTCCAACTTCAACGGCATCTGGATACCGGTCGCCGGGAAATCGTCCCTCAAGGTGGCGGCGACAACTTGCTTATGGAGGCGGCTAGGGTTTACGGTGTAAGGAACAAAACGAGCAGGGCTTCGCCCACGCCTCTCAACTGTGTCTCTCCTCTCAGCTTCCTCTCCTTTTTATAGAGACAATAGGTAAGGTTTCCTAGGTTTTAAAATGGGCTTACGGGCTTAATAAATTAAGTATGTCCGTTTTTGATACTCAGTTTAGGGATGTTACAATTCTCTCCCACTTAAACGGAATTCGTCCTCGAATTCATGGGACTACTTCTCCCCCACTTGGTTTCCAACCAAACTTCGTAACATCCCGACCAAACCTCGGAGTGTCCTCCTCCTAAGGGTTGCTTGCAAGATTACTGCTTCACATATAACAAGGGTGGGTGGGTGGTGCTTTAATTTCCAGCGTCCATTTCGCGGAAAAAAGGTTTATCTTTACCGTAGAGCGAAACACCATCTCTGTCCTTGAGTATGGTTAAAGCCGATGCATACCCGTATGAACACATGGGACGTCTAGTGTCATAGTTGCTAACTTTCCAAAGCTTAGACAGAACACTCATCCTTCGAGCAATTCTAATCATGATGGGAATCCTTTACTTCCAAATGGATCTTCCCCATTGGTCCTTCCGGTGTTGTGCCATTGGAGTGATTACTATCGCGTAAACAAACTCTTATACCTTACCTTGCACCATGTTGAAGATATATGATAGCCACAACCTTTATGGCTTCATGAGATCTGTGGGTTATGAACCACCACGCTTTTGTTGCGCTCACTCTTATTACAAAATTGATTTCCGTTTCAAGGTTTTCCAACCTATCAAGTCGTCGTAGTGTTTTCTTAACACTTTCTTCGGGGTTCCCGTTCCAATTGGGATTCACGTTTCCATCCGTTTTCCCCGAAGTTACTTCCAAACGCGTCCTTGAAGTCTTTGCACTAGGGATAGCTCCAAATGTGAACGACTACTCCTTACATTTCTTGGTGAATTCCTTTTCACAGTCCTTAGTTAATTCCTTTCTACTTCCCTAGAAAAAAAAAATCAATTACCACATAGCCTTAGTGAATTCCATAACACCTGGCCTTGTTAGTAATTCCCGCACACTTGACAAGGACTCTTCTTTCTACACCCTTCGGTTCAACGGATGACCATTATCCGGAGCTTGTTCCAAAGCCACACTGGACTATACGGGTTATCATGTCCCTTTCTGTTTTTCGTTCTTTCTTACTCAATCTGCATTGCAACTACCCAAGTTACTTCCTTACCGCACTCGCTTTGGGCTGACCAGTAGCATATTCTATTGTCAACATATATGTTTCCATTCGGGTAATGGTACTTGTCACCATATCCCTTTCCATTCGGGTAATGGTAACTTGATGTAGTCCACTAGGAACTATGAACTTCGCTTTCACCATTTGCACGCCTTACACTTCCTATGATATCTTTTCCGTCAGATAATCATCATCCAAACCCATACATGCTCTTGAAGATGTATATGTGTGGTGTCCTTCCACACTGGTTCCAGTCAATTAATTTAGGATGCTTCCCAAACGTGTAAAGAAACGTGATTGGCATGCTCGTTGTAAGATCTCGTCCTCCAGATCTTTTCTCTCGGGCACACACTGTTATTAGTAGGAACGTTCCATTGTTCGCTACGTGATACCCAATCACTATGTTGTCCTTTGCCCTCCTTAGAATTTAAGCTTTGTTCTATGCCTCGTGGATCCTCCATTACAATCACACTTGGTCCAAGGCTTCCAAACCTTATGCTCTCTTTGGCGACATCCGCAAACATGATTGCAAGTGAGTCAGTCCGGTCCCGTAAAGACTGATCTCTCTGCAAATAAAAATAACACAAACCAGAGAGCTATCCTAGGTGGTGGTTTTACAATTTTGAAAAATCTCCATTTGAAAACTTTGAAAACCGATTTTTCCTAATCCCACTAACCTAGAATTTTATCTCTCACTACTCGTAACCCGCTCTGATACCACTTGTAAGACCCCTACCCCGCCTTCCCGAAGGAACCAGACGAATCGGCAATGCCACCCTCGACCCCGCCTCTTTATCTCCGTAAGGACGACGTGTCGGCTAACAACAATAACTCATTACACAATATTTACTTTCTAATTAATACTTCTTATTAAATCCCGAATAATCGTCTTAAAAATGAAATAACTGAAATGGCAAATAAAACCCAAAGGAAAACTTCCGAACTCCCAAAACCGCACACCACACCGGAATCACTCATCTAGTTCCACATATTCTTCCTCATCGGACTCACCTGAAAGGAAGAGAGAGGGATGAGTAATTTGGATTACCCAGTGAGAACTAAACCTACACTTTCCACACATCCAAACATTACTTTTAAAATACGCTAAGAATAAATCTAACCAAACTCAAACATTACGCTCTACCAGCGCACAAACAATTTACACGCAAGGGAATAACTCCAACTTCAACGGCATCTGGATACCGGTCGCCGGGAAATCGTCCCTCAAGGTGGCGGCGACAACTTGCTTATGGAGGCGGCTAGGGTTTACGGTGTAAGGAACAAAACGAGCAGGGCTTCGCCCACGCCTCTCAACTGTGTCTCTCCTCTCAGCTTCCTCTCCTTTTTATAGAGACAATAGGTAAGGTTTCCTAGGTTTTAAAATGGGCTTACGGGCTTAATAAATTAAGTATGTCCGTTTTTGATACTCAGTTTAGGGATGTTACAATTCTCTCCCACTTAAACGGAATTCGTCCTCGAATTCATGGGACTACTTCTCCCCCACTTGGTTTCCAACCAAACTTCGTAACATCCCGACCAAACCTCGGAGTGTCCTCCTCCTAAGGGTTGCTTGCAAGATTACTGCTTCACATATAACAAGGGTGGGTGGGTGGTGCTTTAATTTCCAGCGTCCATTTCGCGGAAAAAGGGTTTATCTTTACCGTAGAGCGAAACACCATCTCTGTCCTTGAGTATGGTTAAAGCCGATGCATACCCGTATGAACACATGGGACGTCTAGTGTCATAGTTGCTAACTTTCCAAAGCTTAGACAGAACACTCATCCTTCGAGCAATTCTAATCATGATGGGAATCCTCCACTTCCAAATGGATCTTCCCCATTGGTCCTTCCGGTGTTGTGCCATTGGAGTGATTACTATCGCGTAAACAAACTCTTATACCTTACCTTGCACCATGTTGAAGATATATGATAGCCACAACCTTTATGGCTTCATGAGATCTGTGGGTTATGAACCACCACGCTTTTGTTGCGCTCACTCTTATTACAAAATTGATTTCCGTTTCAAGGTTTTCCAACCTATCAAGTCGTCGTAGTGTTTTCTTAACACTTTCTTCGGGGTTCCCGTTCCAATTGGGATTCACGTTTCCATCCGTTTTCCCCGAAGTTACTTCCAAACGCGTCCTTGAAGTCTTTGCACTAGGGATAGCTCCAAATGTGAACGACTACTCCTTACATTTCTTGGTGAATTCCTTTTCACAGTCCTTAGTTAATTCCTTTCTACTTCCCTAGAAAAAAAAAATCAATTACCACATAGCCTTAGTGAATTCCATAACACCTGGCCTTGTTAGTAATTCCCGCACACTTGACAAGGACTCTTCTTTCTACACCCTTCGGTTCAACGGATGACCATTATCCGGAGCTTGTTCCAAAGCCACACTGGACTATACGGGTTATCATGTCCCTTTCTGTTTTTCGTTCTTTCTTACTCAATCTGCATTGCAACTACCCAAGTTACTTCCTTACCGCACTCGCTTTGGGCTGACCAGTAGCATATTCTATTGTCAACATATATGTTTCCATTCGGGTAATGGTACTTGTCACCATATCCCTTTCCATTCGGGTAATGGTAACTTGATGTAGTCCACTAGGAACTATGAACTTCGCTTTCACCATTTGCACGCCTTACACTTCCTATGATATCTTTTCCGTCAGATAATCATCATCCAAACCCATACATGCTCTTGAAGATGTATATGTGTGGTGTCCTTCCACACTGGTTCCAGTCAATTAATTTAGGATGCTTCCCAAACGTGTAAAGAAACGTGATTGGCATGCTCGTTGTAAGATCTCGTCCTCCAGATCTTTTCTCTCGGGCACACACTGTTATTAGTAGGAACGTTCCATTGTTCGCTACGTGATACCCAATCACTATGTTGTCCTTTGCCCTCCTTAGAATTTAAGCTTTGTTCTATGCCTCGTGGATCCTCCATTACAATCACACTTGGTCCAAGGCTTCCAAACCTTATGCTCTCTTTGGCGACATCCGCAAACATGATTGCAAGTGAGTCAGTCCGGTCCCGTAAAGACTGATCTCTCTGCAAATAAAAATAACACAAACCAGAGAGCTATCCTAGGTGGTGGTTTTACAATTTTGAAAAATCTCCATTTGAAAACTTTGAAAACCGATTTTTCCTAATCCCACTAACCTAGAATTTTATCTCTCACTACTCGTAACCCGCTCTGATACCACTTGTAAGACCCCTACCCCGCCTTCCCGAAGGAACCAGACGAATCGGCAATGCCACCCTCGACCCCGCCTCTTTATCTCCGTAAGGACGACGTGTCGGCTAACAACAATAACTCATTACACAATATTTACTTTCTAATTAATACTTCTTATTAAATCCCGAATAATCGTCTTAAAAATGAAATAACTGAAATGGCAAATAAAACCCAAAGGAAAACTTCCGAACTCCCAAAACCGCACACCACACCGGAATCACTCATCTAGTTCCACATATTCTTCCTCATCGGACTCACCTGAAAGGAAGAGAGAGGGATGAGTAATTTGGATTACCCAGTGAGAACTAAACCTACACTTTCCACACATCCAAACATTACTTTTAAAATACGCTAAGAATAAATCTAACCAAACTCAAACATTACGCTCTACCAGCGCACAAACAATTTACACGCAAGGGAATAACTCCAACTTCAACGGCATCTCGATAGCCAAGCCCACCATGGACCATATTTACACGGCATCTCATAGCCCAGTCCACTTTGGACCATATTTCTCTGGGCCCGGGAAGACCCACCCCGATGCAAGCTGACTTCTTCCGCAAGTTTCGGCTCACAACAAACATAATCGTACCACTGTTCCCTTCTCCGGTGACGATCACCTCATTCTAACTACACTACACACACTGATCACACAGCAGAGTGAACAATCAATGATGCATGTTCTTCATCTAATGCTTTCCTAACTCATTTCGTTAAGCAGATGCAGATCTAGCTAAATGCACATAGAAAACGTGTTCGTAATCCGTAACACGCCCTAGCCTAATCAGATCTAGACTTAACATACCAAAAAGGAACGAATCAACGTATGGAGAATCTAGATCTAATCCTCACATTGGCCACTGATTTGACAACACGATTGCAGATGCTCCTAAGGCTCAAATCAGTTATCCTTCAGTCGAGAGCTAGATCCACGTGTCTTTATGATCTCTGCAAAGTTTCAGGTCGATCCAGATTGATTTGCCTAGCCAAACAACTCAACTCGCTAGACTGGTCTAACATGTGCGCTGTGCAGAATAGTCTCGGTAAAACTAACATTACTTCCAAACCACAAGGTAGAACACTGAGATATTTCACATAGATCTAGATCTATGAGTAACAAACATCCTTACCAAAAATCAGCTTGATCGGATCACTACTGAACCTCCAGATCGGTTTCTCCTCTCACTGGTCGCAGATCCGCACTGCACCGATCAGGCCTGAGAAGACATCCATAAGTTTCATATCACAACTCCAAATGATGAACCTCTTTCTGTATTATCTAAATAAGAGAGTCAGGAAGATCCTTATTGATTTTCAAATCAATCCGAACAGTTTTTCCCATCCGTTTCTATTTCCTACTGAAACTACTCAGATTAGAGATTCGGGTAGACTGCAGCGAATACAAATAAACGACGATAACTTTTGACACATACCTCCGATCGTGGCGATCTTGGTCTTCATGGAAAGCTGAGACTTGGGGCTTTCCACGGATAGGTAGATCGTCACCTGGTTCCATACCGGTCGCCGGGAAATCATCCCTCAAGGTGGCGGCGACAATTTGCTTATGGAGGCTGCTAGGGTTTACGGTGTAAGGAACAAAACGAGCAGGGCTTCGTCCACGCCTCTCAACTGTGTCTTTCCTCTCAGCTTCCTCTCCTTTTTATAGAGACAATAGGTAGGGTTTCCTAGGTTTTAAAATGGGCTTACCGGCTTAATAAATTAAGTCCGGCTTAATAAATTAAGTCGGTCTGTTTTTGATACCCAGTTTAGGGATGTTACAGTTTTACCTATAAATAGGAGTTTTTCTTCACTCGAATCCACCACATTTTTCTCAACAAACGTTTCTTTCTTCTTTCAATTTTATTTTAATTCATCTCAAGAACTTCTTTTGAATAAAAAAAATTCACATAAGTTACAATCGTGTAATAATAGTAAGTACTAGAATTATACACTAATTTTACATTACTTTCATATATATATATATATATATATATATATATATAATTCTAATTACCTTTGTTTATATATATATATAAGTTAGTTTAATTCATATTTTATATATTTTTACATATTTATATATTTATATAATTGTATATATATACAAATGTTACTATCATTCATATTTTTTCCTCATATGTCTGATATTTTAATTATTGTTGGCGACCAATTGTTTTAATATGTTTCTAATAAAAAAAAATTATTGCATTCGATTGTCAAGATTTTATCATTTTAACATTATGATTTCCAATATATATCTAACTGCATTACTTTTTATGATACAGATGTCAAATAGACGAAGTAATACACGAAGAACCGGTCGAGCTCGAGGTCGCGGTCGAGCTTCTGCTCCTTCATCTTCAAGTTATGGTGGAAATACAAGTGGTGATAATCCAGAAATACCCACTGTATGTTAATTTGAAATATTCATCAATTATAATTTCATTTGAATACGAGGTTGATGATTTTATTAAGAATATAATTTTCATTTTTAAAATTTTTTTGATAGTATAAGTGGACGCCTAGAACAATTTTTAATTACTTCCCTCCTTTTCCTTCGTTCAATTTTCTTCCTCCCAATTCCTTTTTTCCTCTCAATTACTCTACCTTATATGTTCCTCTCAATTTTTCTATTTCATCTCAATTACTCTAAAAGTTTACCAGTGAGGCCCGTAGTTGAACTATTTATGTAAAATTACAACTATGTATCTTTTGATGATCTATGGAAAGAAACATGTTTGTATCTTCTGAATATATATTGGAAATCTAAATTATTATAGGCTGTAAAATAGGGGCCAAAACAATAGATCGTAGCCTCAAAAAAAGCGCTACAAAACATTAAATCATAGCTTGGAAAAAGAGTTACAAAACATTAGATCATAGCATGAAAAAAGAGCTACAACATAAATTAGTACAACATTTAAATGAGCTATAATATCATAAATGAGAGAATTCCATCAACGCTATCATAGAAGAACATATAATAGCACAAATAGAAAACGCTATCATATGGGGTCAACCTATTATAGCTCCTTGATATAGCTCCTTGATATGCTCAAATTAATACCCTAAGATATTAAAGCAGTAGTTGTAGTAAGTGTAGGGGTCGAACCACAAAGACTCACGGAGATCACTCAATAGATTGTATAGTGTCAAATCAAGCTAAGTAAGCAGGTGTAATTGAAAGCAGTGCAGAAATTAAAAGAGTTGTAAATCAATAGATGAAATATAGGCCCAGGGTATTTCTCAGGAAATCAATGAATGCAGACTAACTAACTAACATGATTCAGATTACGCGCAGTTCTTGAACTCAAATCACTAAGGTATAATTAACCAACTGTCGTTGCGAGAATTATCTAAATCTAAATCCTAGAAATTCCAAATCTCTTTGCGAATCCTAAAGTCTAAATCAGCTTTAAAATTTAGGTTTGATATGTTCACAAATCAATTAAACCAAATCTCTTTGCGAATAATCAATTTGCTCACCTTAGGTTCTATCAGGTAATTAATCGCACTGTCGTGCCTAATCAATTATCCTAAGATCTAAGTTCCAGATTCTTCAACCTAGAATTAGCTTTGAGAACAACCTATGGTGAAGAACTAATTCAGATAGTGAATCCTAAACATATAATTAACCTAGCATTCAAAAAAATCCTTTATGAGAAAACCCTAAACCTAAAGTGGATCTACTCAGACATGGAGAATGAAACAATCAACATAACTGAATAAATCATCAATAAATCATCAATAGAATAATCAGAAAGGTTTAGAGATCTGATCTCGGACGAAGGGAGATTCAGACTTGTCTCTCTAAAACCAAAGTAAAATCAAAGTATAGAAAATAAAGCATACAATAAAGCATACAATAAAGCATAGCCTAAACAAGTGGCTGAAAACTTAATTATATAGCTAAAACACGTTCTGGGCCTTCTTGTAAATATCAAAGTCTTCTGGGCCAATTCTGCAATTCTTCAATTCTTCAACTCTTCAATAAGTCGCGATCCTTCTGTTTCCTCGACGGGTATCGATCGATACTAGGCAGTATCGATCGATACTCAGGTGATTTTGATGTTTCAGCTACACAGATCTCTGCTTCGCTCCAGAATGTTCCAGAATGCTCCAATATCTCCAATTATGCTCCAAACGTGCTATAACCTGTAAAAGACTCTAAAAGACTACAAAACACTAGAAAGACTCTATAAAAAGGACTTATATCATGGCCTAAACAGGGTAAAAACCATGATATATCAACTCCCCCAGACTTAGCCTTTGCTTGCCCTCAAGCAAATAGAAGACTAAACCAGAGAAAGAGGTTTGAAAACGCGAAGACTCACCTGTTCATGAACCATCGAAATGACCCTCTTTCTAAGTACCCAAATATCACCTAACCAGCTTTCTATCTAACCACATGTACTTCTCCGTAGACATTCGCAACTTTTCCAGACTCTATACATTATCCCACAGCTTTGTTCAAGTAAAACCCTCATCGCCAGTTTCATCGCTGCAGCTTATGTTCAAGAACCTTCTAGATTCTTTACCAGACAATATCATGACAAGGAACCACCCTTTTCACACTTTTTGTATCAATTTCTCTCCCCCAGACTTATTTCTTATTATGTTCTTTCTTTTATGTTCAGCTTTGCATATACACATCAAGGTATGAGACGCGAGTATTGATGGTGTTTGCCACCAAATTCCCGGTTCTTTCCTCTCTATGTATCAAAGGATGTAGGCGAATAATGGCATCATAGGAAAATCCTAGCCTTGCTTTCAACCTTTGTGTGATCATTCCCTCTTAAGTAGAATAATGGGATCGCTGGAAATTTTCCTAACCCTCTACTCAGAAGAAAATTATTTCAATCTTTTATGCTCTNCCACGAACTCTTTTCCCTTCTCTTTCAGCTCAGAAGTAAGAAGTACTCTAGCCTTAGAGAATGGCTTCGAGGCTCCTTTGCACTTCACTTTGTACTCAATCGAGTCTCCATCACACTTCTGAGGGATCAATGTAACATGGGGATCGTTGACTCTTTTGCTCTTGGCCTTCTTCTTTGTTGCCTTAGCCTTCTTGACAACTTCCTTGGGGATGCTGGGCGGTTCAGCTGAAATGTCTGTGATAGTTGGCTCATCAGGAGGCTCTTCCAAAAGATCAATTGCTAGCGACTCTCCTGTGACAACCTTGATGCTAGAGACACGTGTGGGAACACTCCTAGGGGGAATGACATCATAATAGACCCCTCCGTCAATGTAAGAGAAAGAGATTCTCTTATTAGACGTGTCTATGATAGCGCCAGCAGTAGCCATAAATGGTCGTCCCAAGAGTATAGGCATACTAGATATCGCACTCATCTCCACAACCTGAAAATCAGTCGGCACCAGACAATCTCCTACTTTAACCAGCAAAGCAGAATTGTACCGTATGGAAGTGAGGTGGAGTCGTTCGCGAATGTGATAGATACCTTTGAAGATCGAATATCGGCGCCCAACCGTTCTGCAATTTCCCTTGAGATGACATTAAAGCTAGCCCCTGAGTCAACGAGAGACTCTTTAAACTCGACTCCAGAGATAGAGCATGGTACCGCGAATTCCCCTGGGTCTTCCCTCTGTGTCAATTGCCGCAGCGGAGGTGTACCTCTGGCCTTAATGAAGAGTGCCTTGATCTCTTCCTCAGTTTCTCTGCAATCTTTGAAGTGACTTAGCAGAGGACGGCACTCTAGAGCTTCTTCAAAGGTTGAATCAGGGGAAATCCTTCTTACCATCTTCTCAAAGCCACGCAGCTGCTTTGGAGAGATGGGATCTCTGAGGTGTTTAGGAACAGGATTCAGCTTCTTGGGCTTGCGAACTCTTTCGTTGATCACCTCAGGTGTTTTCAAAATTTCTGGCTTGTTCTGCGAGGGGTATCGATCGACACCAGGTAGGGTATCGATCGATACTAGTGCAGTCGAATCGTCCCTGGCAGATAAATCATCATCAGAAAGAAGCTCCACATTCTGCTTATCCAGCAAATACTTGCATCTAGCGTCCTCCCATTCCTTCCTTGTCAGCTTAGGAAGTATATGATAAGGCATCTTGGGTTAATACACCCGTTCTGCAACTACCTTAGGCACCACAGTCGAAGTCTCAGTTGTCTACTCAGAAATCGCCTCAGTATCGACCGATACCAATGGGGTATCGATCGATACACGGGTTTTGGAAGTATCCCATTTCAGAATTGTAATCGCCATCGATCGACACTTGGGGGTATCGATCGATGCCCTGGCGATTTCAGGATCCTCATCAAAATTTTCTTCATTTAAGGAGATCGCATTGACGTGTGCTCTTGGATTTTCAGTTCTCCCTGGAAGATAACCTTCCTGCCTCTGCACAGCTGATGCGGTCTGAGCGACCTGAGTTTCCAGCTTCCTCTGGAAGAGACTGATGGCTTCGATTTTCCCATTCAGATCCATGTACAGCGAGTCAAACTTCCCATTGAAATCCACTTGCAACTTCTGCTGTCCCTGAAGAACCTGTTCAAGCATGGATTCCATCTTATTCTCTGTGGACTTTGGAGAGATGGGCTGGTACGAAGAGTTTCCGTAATTGCGATTGTTGTTGTTGAAATTTCGGTTGTTGTTGTACCCAAATTGCTGACCCTGAAATCCAGAACCACCAACATAGTTACAATCTTCCACTTCAGCTCCACCGATATTATCGACTCCGTCAGCAAAGTGCACAGCCTTCTTCGACTTTCCGATCGAAAAATCCAGTTTGGCTTGAACTGCAGCAATCTGCGATCCATCAATTCCTCTAGCTTGTTTCTTCCGCTCGAAATCAGCATTCTTGGTGCTATTGCTAGACGCCAAGTTCTCAATTAGCACAACTGCATCATCTGGATATCTGGTGTTGAAATTTCCATTACTCGCAGTATCCAGAGCCATCTGGTACCTCCAATCGATCCCTCTATAGAAAGTGCCCAGCAGCTGAACCTGATTGAACCCATGGTGCGTACAATCCCTCTGATATGACTTGAAACGAATCCAAGCAGCCTTGAGTCCCTCTGTTGGACCTTGAGAAAATTGGGAGATTTTGTTCCTGAGCTCTTCGGATCTCGCATCATCGTAGAAATTGCACAGGAATGCATTCTTCGTCTCATTCCATGTAGTTAACGAACCAGGAGCCAACTGCTTCAGCCAATAAGCAGCATCTCCACTAAGAGAGTATGGGAAGAGTTTGCAGAATAAGAACTCGTTGGGCACTCCATTGTACTTCATCCCAGTGACCAAATCTTCGAACATCTCGATATGATCCATGGGATGCTCATGAGGTGAACCATGGAAAGGACTCTGGCTCACGAGAGCGTAGTACGCAGGCTTCAGCTCGAAGTCGTTCCTCTGAAAAGTTGGGATACGAATCGCAGATCGTTTGGCATAGAACTGATCAGGTCTGTTGTGCTCGCCAAGCGTCCTAACTCGATCACCTGCAGCATTCCCAACGTTGGCGCGCCCAGCTGGCGCGACAATCTCAATAACAGCAGCAGGAGGGACAACGACGTTTCCAGCTTCATCAAGTCGCTGCCCTCCTTCATTGCACACGTGACCCTCTTGGTCTCTCAGAATCCCAGCCTCATCAGCTCTTAAAACCACTGGGTTATTCATCCCTGATGTTTGCTTGGTCTTTCTGTTTGTGCGTTCCACAAGTGCTAGCTGTTCCAGTGACAGTTCAACTAGCTGAGTGCTCTTGTTGCTTCTGGTTTCTTGTTGCTTCTGGTTTCACGAACAGGCATACACCTGCAAACAAAACACTAGACAAGACACGTATGTAACCAAAAAAAAATATGTTGAGTATCGATCGACACTGGAGGGTATCGATCGATATCAACAAAGAAATCGCCGGAGTATCGACCGATACTAGTGAGTATCGATCGATACTGACGGACTTAGTCGAATCTCGACAGCTAAAATCTAAAGGCGAAATTGAGTCCCCGGCAACGGCGCCAAATTTGATATGCTCAAATTAATACCCTAAGATACTAAAGCAGTAGTTGTAGTAAGTGTAGGGCTCGAACCACAAAGACTCACGGAGATCACTCAATAGATTGTATAGTGTCAAATCAAGCTAAGCAAGCAGGTGTAATTGAAAGCAGTGCAGAAATTAAAAGAGTTGTAAATCAATGGATGAAATATAGGCTCAGGATATTTCTCAGGAAATCAATGAATGCAGACTAACTAACTAACATGATTCAGATTACGCGCAGTTCTTGAACTCAAATCACTAAGGTATAATTAACCAACTGTCGTTGCGAGAATTATCTAAATCTAAATCCTAGGAATTCCAAATCTCTTTGCGAATCCTAAAGTCTATATCAGCTTTAAAGTTCAGGTTTGATATGTTCACAAATCAATTAAACCAAATCTCTTTGCGAATAATCAATTTGCTCACCCTAGGTTCTATCAGGTAATTAATCGTACTGTCGTGCCTAATCAATTATCGTAAGATCTAAGTTCCAGATTCGTCAACCTAGAATTAGCTTTGAGAACAACCTATGGTGAAGAACTAATTCAGATAGTGAATCCTAAACAGATAATTAACCAAGCATTCAAAGAAATCCTTTATTAGAAAATCCTAAACTTAAAGTGGATCTACTCAAACATGGAGAATGAAACAATCAAAATAACTGAATAAATCATCAATAGAATAATCAGAAAGGTTTAGAAATCTGATCTCGGACGAAGGGAGATTCAGACTTGTCTCTCTAAAACCAAAGTAAAATCAAAGTATATAAAATAAAGCATACAATAAAGCATAGCCTAAACAGATGGCTGAAAACCTAATTATATAGCTAAAACACGTTCTGGGCCTTCTTGTAAATATCAAAGTTTTCTGGGCCAATTCTACAATTCTTCAATTCTTCAACTCTTCAATAAGTCGCGATCCTTCTGTTTCCTCGACGGGTATCGATCGATACTAGGCAATATCGATCGATACTCAGGTGATTTTGATGTCTCAGTTACACAGATCTCTGCTTCCCTCCAGAATGTTCCAGAATGCTCCAATATCTCCAATTATGCTCCAAACGTGCTATAACCTGTAAAAGACTCTAAAAGACTACAAAACACTAGAATGACTCTATAAAAAGGACTTATATCATGGCCTAAACAGGGTAAAAACCATGATATATCACTCCTCCAATCATACTGTTTATCAAAATGCTATTATACCCCTATGATAGCGTTATTCGTGTGCTAAGAATGCCCATTTTCTTGTAGTGATAGCTTTTCTTTGTTTTTTATTTCATTGGCATGAACTGAAGAGCTGATCATGCATACGAGATTGATGCTTATAATTTTGTCAACGCGGTTGCTGCCGCGTTTGGAGACACTAAAATGATAATTTGCCCATGCATCGACTGTCGCAATGTGGATCGTCATTCATGCAGTGATATAGTTGATCATCTTGTAACAAGGGGAATGGATGAGGCTTACAAGCTGCGGAGGGATTGGTATCATCATGGAGAAGTAAACTCAGGGACTGTAGAAGAAAGGAAAGGAAATGAATGGAACGATGAGATTTTTGGGTTATATAAAGCTGCTGAGTATTTAGATGAAGAGTTGGCTAGTAAATTTGTATAGCATTAAAATGTACTACTCCATTCTAATTAATATCACCATATCAATGCTATTATATAATAACCTATAATAGCACTTCTCAAAAACGATATTGTATGGGGTCAACTTATTATAACTCCTCCAGTCATAGTGTTTATGAAAATGATATTATACCCATATAATATTTTTAATCGTGTGCTAAGAATGTTCATATTTCTTGTAGTGAAACTACTCACTCATGATTAAAGAAAACAAAGTAAATGCATTAAGAGAAGACATAATCATAAAAAAAGATTGTTAAACAAAGAAACTTTACTAGATCATGAAAGTGGTTCAAGATCCAACAAACCCCTAGAGTTTATAGAGAAAAGAGGTAGGAGGCTAAGAGTAGCTAAAAACTTAGGTCTAGAAATGACCTCAAAACTATTTATAGAAGTGCAAACTCGGACCGGATCGACCCGACATAAACCAGGTAGGGTAAAAACTAAAACAAAAAATGCTCATCGCATCGGTAGCGACCTGACCACCATGCTGGTCATCCGATCTTGGATCTCTTCCTTTTTCATCTTATGGCTCAGGGCATATGTTGGTTTCGGTGGGGAATGGACCGGTGATGGCGTCTCCATATTGACGATATTCTACTTATATCTTGGTTCATCCCATCAACATTTGGACCGTTGTCCATGTACCAGTATCTTGGCTTCGTCTTTGGCTCTTCATGTCGGCTTTTTGTATCGGTCCAACAACTGATACATATGTCTCTTGAAACTTGGTCGGGGATTTCACTCCTTTGCTCGTCACGGCGCCTTCATGCATCGCTCGAGCAACCGATGCAAGCCTCTCTTCTCTTGTTTCCTCACTTTTTTTTACTCCTCTTCATCTCCATGCGTATCTTCTTTGAGCCATTTCTCCTCATGCACCATAAGTACATAAATACGACCATAATGCAAGTGCAAATGTAATATATATATCATAAGACTCTGGTATGGAAGATGAGACAAAACTAATCTAAAATGCATGGATGATGATGAAATAGATGCATAGATGGATGGAAACTAATGGGAAAACTAAGTAAAAATAATACAAAATATACACACATCACCTCACCACTTAAATAGCTTTCAATACCTAGCGTCGTCTACCTTGAATGACAAGTTTAATAAGAAGCTCACGCAATACCTTAATGAGAATATAGAGAGCTAGTTGACTGGAATTTAGATCTAGATGGTTTATATTTTGCATGACCGAAATTGTGGACAAGTTTTGCAGGGACTTTGTTGAGAATTTTCTAGTTTGAGTTTCCGATTGATGTCGTTCGATGGTTATGGTTTAGAAGGACGGTCTATGAGATTTTGAGTTTCCGCAATTTTTCAATCATCTTTCCAAGCCTTGATTTCTGATTTGTTTGAGGACAAACAAAGATCTAAGTATAGGGGAGTTGATATAAATGTGTTTTTACTCATTTTACATTCGGTTTTTGAGCACTTTAATAAGTGTTCAAGTCGGTTTTCAAGCATTTTATTATGGTTCTAGCATATTTGTACTGTCAAGACTCTTTTCAGGATTATCAAGCCAAAAGGGATGCAAATTAGAGCAAAATTCCATTTTTGGACAGATTTGGACCGTCAAAAATTCGACATCCGATGAAGATCTTTTCACCGTCTGATCAATCCCAATTTTGGACACAAGATAGAGAAATCAACCACTTTTCACATCCAACTAGTTTGATGACGATCCAACGACTCAATCTCAAGAACCATGAAGTTTACTGAGGCCCTGTCAAACTGTCAAGTGCATAAGCCAACACGCAGAAGTCACCCTGGCCGCGACCCAGAGGCTCCCTCCCGTGGCCAGGAGACATCAAGTCGCGGGCAGCTCAATTTCGTCCCAGATCAGGCCCGTTTGGAAGCCCACTTCAAATTCAATGCCGTTTCGCACAAAGAAAAGCCCTAGACGCCTTTTGGAGAGTTGAAGACCTATATATATATGATGTTTTAGGTCTTTAAAACTTTAGTGCCTCTTTTAGTTACGAATTTCATAGCACCAAACTATTTAGTTCTTTGTTCTTAGTTTAGGGAGATATAGATTCTCTTGGACCCTCTTTGTTACTATTATGCTTTATTGATTATGCATTCCTTTACTTCGTTTTTGCTTTGTTTAATCATGTATGAGTAGTTCATTAGTTCGGTTTAAAAGGTTTATCAAAGAGGATTTCATAATTGAATAAGATAAGTAGCAAATTTAACTAAGCTAGGTTTTAGAAGTTCTTTCGTTCTAGGTTTGTTCTTATTGCATGGAGTTAGCATCGCAAATTAACAACTGATCTTAAGATTGATAAAGCCACGAACGTGCTGAATTTATTAACCAGATCTAGCTTAGACGAGCAATTACACTATAAGATACGAAAGCATACTGACAGAGCTTTGTGAGCGTATATGAACCTGATCTCATTGTGTGTTTGATCTCGTAGCTACCTACGAAAAGTTGTTAGACATAGGTAGTCGATGCTACTAAAGTAGGTTGTCTATTTATATGTGTTCTAGTTTAGAAGAACTTAGGCTAAATATGTTACGCATATGTTATCTTCTTGTTTGAATCAATCTGAACACTTGCGATATCCATGAAGACCCAATATTTAGTTCCTATAGTTTACATTCGTTTTCATTCTCGTTGGTTTGCATTTAGAATTTGTGACACCCACTCTCAAAACCATTCTATTTTGGCTCACTTCTAACCTCTTTTAGACTTTTGCAGACAGGCGTAGATTCTCTGTGGATCGACCCCTAAGTCCTACAACGCACATCTATGCATTTGCAGACCCAGAGTTTTACAAATTTAAAACCTAAAAGTCTCGACAAACGAGACAACATTAATAACTATCGAATGTGGATCCTGCCAGTACCGCACCAATCTGTCTCATACCGCTCTATCCATGTAAATGGGCTTTGCATCATCGCCCTTGAAACTCCATAAGAAACGGTGTTGTTGAGGCGTAACTTCACCTTCTCGAGGAACAATTCCTTCACCTCATCATGAATCCCTAGATCCCAGTGATATTTTTGTTGCATGAAAATTAGATTAGATTAACTATATATATAATAAAAATAATGAAATAAAATAATTGGTTATACCGCAAACATCTTGAACCATATGTCCTTGTTGTGTGTTGGGAGCTCGGACCAGTTGGCATGAGGCTCGGAAAAATAGAATTTGATTATTTTAGCAACGGTGCGGCCAACCTTCTTTCCACACCAAATCTGAAACAATAATTCAAAATATATATTAATTAAATAGAAATATACAATACTAAATGTAATCAATTAAAAAAATCATTTACCATTATGCTCCGTCAGTACGGTCAGGGTCTAATCTCTGAATCCTATGCCGGCTCGGATGTGCAAGTAAATTCTCGACCGTGTGCATATGGGGCCGGCTGACGTCCTACACCTTGCTTAGCACTTTGTATTTGTGTCGGTGGACCATCCGTCTTAGTAGCTGACGGTGGATGTCCGCCGGCCGATGTCCCACCACCATCTACGATTCGGTTCACATTATAATCAAACCCAAAGAATATATTAAAAAAATTAAGAAATATCATAACCCAACTTTGTTCTAACGGTTTATTTATTAAGCATTTGTAACCCGCGTACGGCGTAGATCCGTTAGCTAGTAATTTTTTAAAAAAATACTGAAAAGAAGTACATAAATCAGAATAGCAAATTATAATTTTGTGGTACTATATAGTCCATATTTCACAAAATGTTGTAATTTTACGAAGGGAAGTGATTTTTGATTTTTGATTTTTGATTTTTGATTTTTGATTTTTGATTTTTGATTTTTGATTTTTGATTTTTGATTTTTGATTTTTGATTTGTACTACTACCGTTTGACCACAATAAACAGCACTTGTTAGTCGAAGAAGAGGCAAAAGATATTTCACTGTTGCGTGTTCTCTGACTTGACAATTTGACACCAAAATTGAATTAAAAAGTTTGGCAATAATGGTCTGCCGTGTACCATACCGTTGACCTTTTGACCTAATTTTCTCCTCTCAAAACTACAGCTTCTCTATTTTGACTCTTTGACGCACTCTACTCGAGCACGAGATTGAAATAACAAAATCCATAAGCCGAAAAGAATTCAGTGTAAAGACAAATCAAACTCATGAACTTTTTCTAGAAGAAATATTCACACTGTAAGAGAACAAATGGTTGAATATCATCTTTGTAAAACAACACAACTTTACTATTTTTACTTCTCACTTCTATTATCTTTGTATTCATTTCATGTTTGCTCTTTACATCTCTTTCTTTCTTTTTTCCCCCGTTTTGGCACTAAACCTCTCCTTCTTGTTCCAAAAATCTCCACTTCAAATAGATTCCCCACACACACAACTAAGGTTCCAGGGTCTAGAGAAGGATAAAGCCAAAACCAGGGGAGAAAATGTTTATACATGGGTCCTTAATCCTTAGTTTACAGGAGGCGGCTCACTCGGGATCTCAATCTTTGCTTCCATCCCTACACCAGTCTTGATCTCATAGGTGAATTCGGCGCTTGAGCCCTGTAACTAGATGGTTCTATCATTGTGTCTTTCTTGAATCTAAAAGGGCTTGCGGCAAACTCCGCTAGGTTGTACCCACTGTCTTGCACTGGAAATGCGTAAGACGGGTGAGGAGGTGACAGGAAACAACTTTTGTATGCTGGCCCAAGTTGGCGTAAAGGGCTTGAGCATGGAGATACTGGTAAGGACGTGATGGCTCTTACGTTTTCTCTACTGCAAACATGAAAGACGGATTTAGTTTGAAACAACCAAGCATCAAACAGATTGAGGGACAAACCTTTTTTACCTCGGGCTCTTTATAGCATGAAAGACGGGATGTCTTCCTAAATAGGGTGGTTCCCTTGTAGGCTGTTCAAGAGGAAAACAAGTTTAGATTATTGATAGGAAAACAAAGTGATATAGCTCAACATATGCATAATACACATACCAGTGTTCCATCATAGGAACGTGGGGACGCATCTTTGGGCATGCTAGTATTAGCCACTCTTGTTGAGGGCCCACGTAGAAAAGGGTGTTCTAAAAGCTGAGAAGCGGTAGGGCGTACTGTCGGATTTCGCTGCAGACAAAGCCTTATAAAATTCTTTGCATCATTTGAAAGGTGATCAGGAATTTCTGGCATGTCTTTGCTGTTCCCGATTTTGAAAATTGCAGCAACCTGGTAAAAATAATGCACAAGACAACTTGGAATTTAGACAAAAATTTAGAATAATAAAAAGAAGTGCACAAAAGATTATGCTCAGTCTTCAGTATCATATACCCCTTCAAACTGGCTCCAAGGTGGCTTTGCTGTTGCCATTTCAAGAATAGTACAACCCAAACTCCACACATCAACTGCAAGAGTGTAGCCATTTTTGTGCATCACAACCTGGGAGAAAACGGAAGCATTATGTGATTTTCAATCAGCTGCAAGAACATAATGTCCTTCCTCTGTAGCATGCATCACTTGCATGAGCTTCTCCGAAGTTAAAAAGAAAGAAAAGGAGATTTACCTCGGGTGCCATCCAATAAGGACTCCCCGTGAAAGAAAGCATAGTAGAATAGGCTGTTACCTGTTGCAGAAAGAAATGGCTATTAGAACTTCTGCAAGCACAATTTTCAGGAAATGTATAATATCAAGGGGATAAAATAATTGATATCTTCTATTGCCTTTTGATGACGTTCTAGAATAGAAGAACACTTGTTCATATTTGATTATGACGTACATCGATATACTTACATGTTTGGCCATGCCAAAGTCTGCCAACTTGATTTCACCATTCGGATCCACTAATATATTTGCTCCTTTGATGTCCCTGTTGGATTAACATAAATCTTTATTGAATTTCCAAGAAGAGACAAATGGAGTTGCATTCAACCTTTAAAATGTAGTTTCAGATACTACAGCCAAACTACCTATGCACCGTATTTCGTCCATGTAAATAGGCAAGCCCCGCGAGAATCTGCCGCGTGTAGTTTTGGATAACAGGTTCAGTGAAAGGACCATACTCCGTGAGTAGTTTATGGATTGAGCCACCTGACACATACTCCAAGTAGACGGACAGGGTTTGTTCACTCTACAACCATAACAAATATCCAGACACATGTCCAAAGAGGCTTTAATATGGTTTCCAAATAATAGTATTACACTGCCCAAACTCAACAAGCATAAATGATCTCTTCTTTTCCTGAAGCTCACAGATGTTGACACATACCAGTTCACTTCCGTAATACTGAACAATATTCGGATGACAAAGCTGGCTCAGCACATTTATCTCCTGCAAATCAGATAGTCTGGTCAGAGGTGTGACAAATAATAGAGTGTTCGATTTTGTTATAAATAAGAGCTGAAAGGAATCAGGTCTTGACATTTACAAAAGATGAGGCTGTCTAGATAAACCTGATTTAGTTGCTTCAGACATTCTTTTGAGTTTTTGTCGTCAGAAATGACCTTGACCTCTTTAATAGCACAAATTTTTCCTTTTTCACTGTAAGATTGGTGAAAGAAATTATATGATGGTACCAACCAATTTAGAGAGGATGATTCAACAAATTTATAACGCAATATTTGTAAATGGAGCTAGCATAATAGAAACTTATGCGTTCAAATTGCCTTAATCTAGTTGGCAGATGAAGTTAACTTTCAATTTTGATAAAGTACTGCGGACATGAACCATCAAAAATGTCAACACAGCCCACAAACGTAACTATAATAGCAGATCACAGGTGAGCTATTGACCTAGGTATCAGAAGTCATGAAAAATACCCAAATCTATCACACTTAGCATCTCTGGGTACTGGTTTAGGAGAGCTATTGACCTACATATCAATATTAATGGCTTTGGATCCACGCGAAGCAAATATACTTTCCTCCTAAAGAGAGAACTAGCATCAAACGCCCTATCTATCAGAACATCGCACATTACACCATCCAAACGAGTGGAAGAATTTGCTAAATCCAAGCGTAGCTAACTCTTGTCACCTAAAAATTAAGCCAACTTATCAAATTTATCCAAGAGAATCAGTAGAAGCATTTCAATTATCACCTGTTAAACCCTTGATAGACCTGCCCAAACGTGCCACTCCCTATAAACTTCCCTTTTTTCCACTTGGAAAACCCCAAAGGAGACGTCTCGGACCCTCCTCCAATCCAGGACCCTTGCACACCAGAAGGGCTTGTAGGCGAACCCGGCAGCACGACAGAGAGGCTTGTAGGAGAACCCGGCGGCAGAGGCAAAGGGTGGTACTCAGAGGACCTTCCATCATCATTCCTCCCTGTCGAAGACTCTAAGCTCATACCAGACAATCGGTTATGCAGTGGAGACGTGGGTCTAGTTCCTGCCTTTGGAGAAGCTGCTACTGCGTTGGATTTCACATCACAATGTCCCCTACAATATGATTATGAGTTAAGAGCCACCAAAACCACAAAAACCAGAGATTAATAAAAAGCAAAACCTAATTTTGTCAGTCATTTCTTTTCACAAACATTCAGTAATCTCCGAGTTCCTTGGAATCTTACAAGCAGATGCACAATTCCAATCAGTAAAGAGGGAAAAAGCGAACCTAGAACTAGCGAGTTGACTCTGATCTTCAGCTGATCCAGATGAGCTAACGCTGGAAACAGAAGCCGATCCGGAAACCAATCCGCTTACGTGATCGTTAGGAACCGAAGAAGAGAGCGATGGACGAGGAAGAGGATGACATTTCTTCTCGTCGGAATCGAAGCCGGAGAATCCAGAGGCTCCGGCGAATTCACGACTGGAACGAGGAGTACAGCGAGAAGGAGTGATGGGAAGATCACCGTTGCTTTTGTTATCAACGGAGATTCTTCTGCTACTCTTGTCGGCAACACAACGAGTTTGGCTCTGAACAAGGTGATTATCGTCTTTGTTCTTGCCGGATTTTCTCACCCACCAAGTAGGCATCACAAAACGGAGGATTTTGGAGCTGAGATTTGACGGAATCGTAGAGAAAGAGAGAGAGAGAACAAAATCTGGAGTTAGGGCATAAGAAGGAAGATAAAATACGGAAGATGGAAAAGGAAGAAGAAAATCTGATATCGAAGGAGAGAGAGAAGAAGAAGACAAGTGGGGTGAGAGAGAGAGTGGACAGCTAAGCACGAAAGGGTAGTTGGAGAGGGTGGCACGTGCTGACGTGGTCAATATCATTGCTTCGCGCTGTGTCTGTCTCGAGTGGATTTTTTACTCGGCCCTTAAAAGCCCAAAAACATCATTTTGTTTTCAGATTTAAAATCTTAAGTCAATTCCGGAAAACACTCATTTATTTTTGGGTAATCAGTACGGAAATTAGTTTTGGAAAAAAGTTCATTTGAAAATTAGTTTTCCGAAAACAAAAATAAAATTACACCACAAATAATTACAACAATGTTTTGGAACCTGTGTATATGAATGATATGGTCGTAGATATAAATAGTAAACTCTGCATTTTAAATTTAGAGTTAGGGGTTCGCAGACCACAATATGGTAGATGAAAAATTTCGAGAATTCGTTTTTCTTTTAAAAAAAATTGTGTTTTCATATTTGTTCTTGTTTCTCTACCACTACTTCTTTTTATACATGGTTTATTCTTATTCCTTTGGCAGATTTAGAATAAATCTTAGAAAATATTATCTTGTCATGTGCTTCATCGTTATATCGACAATATGCCAAGTATTCCATTGGTATTGTACTTCTTCTAAACTAAGAGTTACATTTTTCCTCCCATTCCATTGTTTTGAGTTAACTAAGGTTTCAAACGATGATATATAAGATGATTATGGAGGCATGACGTACAAAAACAAATGATAAACGTAGTTGTTCCTTCGTTTTTACTCGTTTAGGGTTTCGCAGACAAATCGATAATTTCTTGCAGTGTTTTGGCAGATTGTTTGGTAAAATAAATGGCGGCGGTGTCTGACAAAAGGCGGCGCTAACGTGTGACGGTATATAAAGCTCAAGGCAGAGTTAGAGCATATATCGACCTTGTTTTGGCAGATTTGTGATAAATTTTTTTTGAGAATTCGTTTTTCTTTAAAAAGAAAATCGTGTTTTCATATTTGTTCTTGTTTCTCTCTACCACCACTTATTTTTATTCATGGTTTCTTCTTATTCATTTGGCAGATTTAGAACAAATCTTAGAAAATATTATCGTGTCATGTGTTTCATTGTTATATCGACAATATGCCAAGTATTCCCTTGGTATTGTATTCCTTCTAAACTAAGAGTTACATTTTCCCTCCCATTCCATTGTTTTGAGTTAACTAAACTTTCAAACGATGATATATAAGATGATTATGGAGGCATGACGTCCAAACAAATGATAAACGTAGTTGTTCCTTTATTTATACTCATTTAGGGTTTCATTGACAAATCGACAATTCCATGCAGTGTTTTGGCATATTGTTTGGTAAAAAGAATGGCGGCGTTGTCTGACAATAGGCGGCGCTAACATGCGACGGTATATAAACATTAGGCAGAGTTAGAGCAGAGACCGGACTTGTTTTGGCAGATTTGTGATGAAAATTTTCGAGAATTCGTTTTTCTTTACAAAAAATTATGTTTTCATATATGTTCTTGTTTCTCTACCAACACTTCTTTATATACATGGTTTCTTCTTATTCATTTGGCAGATTTAGAACAAATCTTAGAAAATATTATCGTGTCATGTGTTTCATCGTTATATCGACGATATGCCAAGTATTCCCTTGGTATTGTATTCCTTCTGAACTAAGAGTTACATTTCTCCTCTCATTCCATTGTTTTTAGCTAACTAATCTTTCAAACGATGATATATAAGATGATTACGGAGGCATGACGTCCAAACAAATGATAAACGTAGTTGTTTCTTCGTTTTTACTCGTTTGAGGTTTCGCAAACAAATCGAAATTTCTTTGCAGTGTTTTGGCAGATTGTTTGGTAAAAGAAATGGTGGTGCTGTCCTGGCAAAAGGCGGCGATGTCCTGACAAAAGGCGGCAGTAACATGCGACGGTATATAAGATGCTTTAGGTAGAGTTAGAGCAGAGATCGGCCAGGTTTTGGCAGATTTGTGATGAAAATTTTTGAGAATTCGTTTTTCTTTTAAAAAAAATTGTGTTTTCATATTTGTTCTTGTTTCTCTACCAGTACATCTTTTTATACATGGTTTCTTCTAATTCATTTGGCAGATTTAGAACAAATCTTAGAAAATATTATCGTGTCATGTGTTTCATTGTTATATCGACAATATGCCAAGTATTCCCTTGGTATTGTATTCCTTCTAAACTAAGAGTTACATTTTCCCTCCCATTCCATTGTTTTGAGTTAACTAAGGTTTCAAACGATGATATATAAGATGATTATAGAGGCATGACGTCCAATCAAATGATAAACGTAGTTGTTCCTTCGTTTTTACTCGTTTAGGGTTTCGTAGACAAATCGACAATTTCATGCAGTGTTTTGGCAGATTGTTTGGTAAAACAAATGGCGGCACTGTCTGAAAAAAGGCGGCGCTAACGTGCGATGGTATATAAAGATCTAAGCAGAGATCAGACTTGTTTTGGCAGATTTGTGATGAAAAATTTCGAGAATTCGTTTTTCTTTACAAAAAATTGTGTTTGCATATTTGTTCTTGTTTCTCTACCACCACTTCTTTTTACATGGTTTCTTATTATCCATTTGGCAAATTACAACAAATCTTAGAAAATATTATCATGTCATGTGTTTCATCGTTATATCGACAATATGCCAAATATTCATTTGGTATTGTAATCCTTCTAAACCAAGAGTTACATTTTTCCTTCCACTCTATTGTTTTTAGTTAACTAAGCTTTCAAACGATGATATATAAGATGATTATGGAGGCATGACGTCCAAACAAATGATAAACGTAGTTGTTTCTTCGTTTTTACTCGTTTGGGGTTTCGCAGACAAATCGACAATTCTTTGCAGTGTTTTGGCATATTGTTTGGTAAAAGAAATGGCGGCGCTGTCCTGACAAAATGCGACGCTAACATGTGATTGTATATAAGATGCTATAGACATAGAGCTGCCAAGCGGGTCCAACCCGCCCGGCTAGACCCGCCCGCGCGGGTTACATGTTTTTTCTTGACCCGCATCGACCCGCCCCGCTTGACTCATTAACAAAAATTGCTCGACCCGGACACGCCCCGCTTGAACACGCGTGTACCTGCGGGTAACCCGCAAATATTTAAATAAATAAAAAATTTAGTAAAAAATATAATTAATAAAATAAATTTCACATGAAAAAAACATAAATAGACAATTTTCTGAAAAAAATAAACAAAATAATTAATTAATTTATATAAATTACAAAAATATCGGTTAACAAAAAAAAAAAAATATATATATATATATATATATATTACAAAATATTTCAACATTTTAATAGTATTTAGTAAATATTTTTTTTTTAATTGCGGATAACCTGAGAGACCCGCACCCGCCCTGTGGCGGGTCAAAACCCGCTGGACCCATGGGTAAACACCCAAACTGACAGCCCTATATAGACAGAGTTAGAGTAGAGCTCAACCTTGTTTTGACAGTTTTGTTATGAACTTATAGAATAAGCCCATAATTTTGGGCCTCGTAATATTTTGGAGCATGTGTATATGAATGATATGGTCATAGACATAGATAGTAAACTCTGCTTTTTAAATTTAGAGTAATTGGATAGGCAAACCACAATATGGCAAATGAAAAATTTCGAGATTTTTTTTTTTTTTAACAAAAAATTATGTTTTCATATTTGTTCTTGTTTCTCTGCCACCACTTCTTTTTATACATGGCTTCTTCTTATTCTTTTGGCAGATTTAAAAAATATTATCATGTCATGTGTTTCATTGTTATATCGACAATATGCCAAGTATTCCCTTGGTATTGTCTTCCTTCTAATTCTAAACTAAGAGTTACATTTTTCCTCCCATTCCATTGTTTTGAGTTAACTAAGATTTTAAACGATAATATACAAGATGATTATGGAGGTATGACGTCCAAACAAATGATAAACGTAGTTGTTTCTTTAGTTGTATTCGTTTAAGGTTTCACAGACAAATCGACTATTACTTGCAGTGTTTTGGCAGAATGTTTGGTAAAAGAAATGGCGGCTATGTCCTGACAAAAGGCGGCGCTAACATGCGACGGTGTATAAGATGCTATATGCATAGTTAGAGCAGAGCTCGACCTTGTTTTGACAGTTTTGCTATGAACAAAAATTATGTTTTCATATTTGTTCTTGTATCTCTACCACCACTTCTTTTTATACCTAGTTTCTTCTTATTCATTTGGCAGATTTAGAACAAATCTTAGAAAATATTATCATGTCATGTGTGTCATTGTTATATCAACAATATGCCAAGTATTCCCTTGGTATTGTATTCCTTCTAAACTAAGAGTTACATTTTTCCTCTCATTCCATTGTTTTGTTACCTAAGCTTTCAAACGATGATTATCGAGGCATGACGTCCAAACAAATGATAAACGTAGTTGTTCCTTCGTTTTTACTCGTTTAGGGTTTCGCAGATAAATCGACAATTCCATGCAGTGTTTTGGCATATTGTTTGGTAAAACAAATGGCGGCGCTGTCTATCTGACAAAAGGCAGCGCTAACGTGCGACAGTATATAAGATGCTATAGGCAGAGTTAGAGCAAAGCTCGGCCTTGTTTTGGCAGTTTTGTTATGAACAAAAATTGTGTTTTCATATTTGTTCTTGTTTCTCTACCACCACTTCTTTTTATACATGGTTTCTTCTTACTCCTTTGGCAGATTTAGAACAAATCTTAGAAAATATTATCGTGTCATGTGTTTCATTGTTATATCAACAATATGCCAAGTATTCCTTTGGTATTGTATTCTTTCTAAACTAAGAGTTACATTTTTTCTCCCATTCCATTGTTTTGAGTTAACTAAGTGACATGCTCAAATTAATACCTTATAAGTACTAAAGCAGTTGTTGTAGTATATGTAAGGATCGAACACAAGGACTCACAGAAATCACACAATAGATTAAATAGATTCGAATTAAGCTAAACCAAAAGATGTAATTGAAAGCAGTACGTAAATTAAACAAGTTGTAATTCGATTGGGAGAAAGATATGTTCAGGGTATTTCTCAGGAAATCAATGAATGCAGATAAACTAACTAGTCATGATTCAGATTTAGCGCGGTTCTTGAACTCAAATCACTAAGGTATAATTAACCAACTCTCGTTGCGAAAACTATCTAAATCTAGATCCTAGGAATTCCAAATCTCTTTGCGAATCCTAAAGTCTAAATCAGCTTTTAGATCAAGTTTGATTTGTTCACAAAACAACTAAACCAAATTCTTTTGCGAATAGTTATTTTGCTCACCTAAGGTTCTATCATGTAATTAATCGCACTCTCGTGCCTAATCAATTGTCCTAAGATCTAAGTTCCAGATTCGTCAACCTAGAATTAGCTTTGAACACAACCTAATGCGAAGAACTAATTTAGATGGTGAATCCTAATCAACTGATCAATCTAGCATTCAGAGAAAACCCTTATGAGAACCCTGAACCTAAAGTGGATCTACTCAGACATGGAGAATGAAAACAACATGATTGAATAGATCATCAAAGAAAACAAGAGAAAACA
The DNA here is from genome assembly GCA_002933935.1 of Eutrema yunnanense. Classification (NCBI taxonomy): domain Eukaryota; kingdom Viridiplantae; phylum Streptophyta; class Magnoliopsida; order Brassicales; family Brassicaceae; genus Eutrema; species Eutrema yunnanense. Next base: position 203,251 of record PKML01031101.1, read on the forward strand.
GGAGTTCAGAGTTGTCTCTCCAAAAACCAAAGTAGAATCCAGAGTAATGAAAGCGTAAAGAAAGCTTAGCTACCAAAGTGGCTGAAAAACCTAATTATAAAGCTAAAACACGTTTTGGGGCTTCTGATAATTATTAAAGTCTTCTGGAACAAGTTGCAGAGTCTTTAAACTTGTAAAATCACGTTTTTCCGTCTGCAGTTGGTGTCGGTCGATACTGGACTGGTGTCGGTCGACACCAGTACACTGTGCTCGCCAGACTGGACTGTCTTCACGAAAACTGGCATAACTTTCGATCTCACCGTTGGACGGCCTCAAACAACTTCCAAATGAAAGCTAATCCATTGATCTGTCTTGTGTCCAAATTTGAGCTCAATCCATCGGTGGTAAGTTCTTCAACGAATGCCAAACTTCTGACGTCTCTGCATGACTTTGCATCTCCATATGCTCCAAAATGCTCCAGAATGCTTCAATATCTCCAATTAAGCTCCAAACGTACCTAAACCTATAAAAGACTCTAAAACACTACGAAATAGTAGAAAGACTCTATAAAACGGACTTATATCATGGCTTAAACAGGGTAAAATCCATGATATATCACTAAGCTTTCAAATGATGATATATAAGATGATTATGGAGGCATGACATCCAAACAAATGATAAACGTAGTTGTTCCTTTGTTTTTACTCATTGCAACTCATTGCAGTGTTTTGGCAGATTGTTTGGTAAAACAAATGGCGGCGCTGTCTGACAAAGGCAGCGCTAACGTGTGATGGTATATAAAGCTCTAGGCAGAGTTAGAGTAGAGATTAGACTTGTGTTGGTAGATTTGTGATGAAAAATTTCGAGAATTCGTTTTTCTTTTTAAAAAATTGTGTATTCATATTTCTTCTTGTTTCTCTACCACCACTTCTTTTTATACATGGTTTCTTCTTATTCATTTGGCAGATTTAGAATAAATCTTAGAAAATATTATCGTGTCATGTGTTTCACGTTATATCGATAATATTACAAATATTCCCCTTGTATTGTATTCCTTATAAACTAATAGTTACATTTTTCCTCTCATTCCATTATTTTTAGTTAACTAAACTTTCAAATGATTATATATAAAATGATTATTGAGGCATGACGTCCAAACAAATGATAAACGTAGTTGTTCCTTTGTTTTTACTCGTTTGGGGTTTCGCAGAGAAATCCACAATTTTTTGCAGTGTTTTGGCAGATTGTTTGGTAAAATCAATGGCGGCGCTGTCCTGACAAAAGGCGGAGCTAATATGCGACGAGATATAAGATGCTATAGGCAGAGTTAGAGCAGAGCTAGGCCTTGTTATGGCAGTTTTGTTATGTACTGAAGGAATAAGCCCATAATTTTGGGCATCGTAATATTTCGGAGCCTGTATATATGAATGATATGGTCGTAGAGATAAATAGTAAACTCTGCTTTTTAAGTTTAGATTAATTTGATTGGCAGACCACAATATGGCAGATGAAAAATTTCGAGAATTCGTTTTTTTTTTTAACAAAAAATTGTGTGTTTCATATTTGTTCTTGTTTCTCTGCCACCACTTATTAATTTTTATACATTGTTTCTTCTTATTCCTTTGGCAGATTTAGAAAATATTATCATGTCATGTGTTTCATTGTTATATCGACAATGTGCCAAGTATTCCCTTGGTATTGTCGTCCTTCTGAACTAAGACTTACATTTTTTCTCCCATTCCATTGTTTTGAGTTAACTAAGATTTCAAACGTATACAAGATGATTATGAAGGTATGACGTCCAAACAAATGATAAACGTAGTTGTTTCTTCGTTTGTACTCGTTTAGGGTTTTGCAGACAAATCGACTATTACTTACGGTGTTTTGGCATATTGTTTGGTAAAATAAATGGCGGCACTATACTGACAAATGGCGGCGCTAACATGCGACGATATATAAGATGCAATAGGCAGGTTAGAGCAGAGCTCGGCCTTGTTTTGGCAGTTTTGTTATGAACTTAAAGAATAAGCCCATAATTTCGGGCCTCGTAATATTTCGGAGCATGTGTATATGAATGATATGGTCGTAGACATAAATAGTAAACTATGCTTTTTAAATTTAGAGTAATTTGATTGGTAGACCACAATATGGCAGATGAAAAATTTCGAGAATTCGTTTTTTTTTTTAACAAAAAATGGTGTTCTCACATTTGTTCATGTTTCTCTGCCTCCACTTCTTTTTATACATGGTTTCTTCTTATTCTTTTGGCAGATTTATAAAATATTATCATGTCATGTGTTTCATTGTTATATCGATAATGTGCCAAGTATTCCCTTGGTATTGTCTTCCTTCTAAACTAAGAGTTACATTTTTCCTCCCATTCCATTGTTTTGAGTTAACTAAGATTTCAAACGATGATATACAAGATGATTAAAGAGGTATGACGTCCAAACAAATGATAAACGTAGTTGTTTCTTCGTTTGTACTCGTTTAGGGTTTCACAGACAAATCGACTATTACTTGCAGTGTTTTGGCGGATTGTTTGGTAAAAACATGGCGGCGATGTCCTGACAAAAGGCGGCGCTAACATGCGACGATATATAAAATGCTATAGGCAGAGTTAGAGCAGAGCTCGGCCTTGTTTTGGTAGTTTTGTTATGAATTTAAAGAATAAGCCCATAATTTCGGGCCTCGTAATATTTCGGAGCATGTGTATATGAATGATATGGTCCTAGACATAAATATTAAACTCAGCTTTTTAAATTTAGAGTAATTTGATTGGTAGACCACAATATGGCAGATGAAAAATTTCGAGAATTCGTTTTTTTTTTTAACAAAAAATTGTGTTCTCATATTTGTTCATGTTTCTCTGCCTCCACTTCTTTTTATACATGGTTTCTTCTTATTCTTTTGGCAGATTTAGAAAATATTATCATGTCATGTGTTTCATTGTTATATCGACAATATGCCAAGTATTCCCTTGGTATTGTCTTCCTTCTAAACTAAGAGTTACATTTTTCCTCCCATTCCATTGTATTGAGTTAACTAAGATTTCAAACGATGATATACAAGATGATTATAGAGGTATGACATCCAAACAAATGATAAACGTAGTTGTTTCTTCGTTTGTACTCGTTTAGGGTTTCGTAGAAAAATCGACTATTACTTACAATGTTTTGGCAGATTGTTTGGTAGAAAAATGGCGGCGCTGTCTTGACAAAAGGCGGCGCTAACATGCGACGATATATAAAATGCTATAGGCAGAGTTAGAGCAGAGCTCGGCTTTGTTTTGGCAGTTTTGTTATGAACTTAAAGAATAAGCCCATAATTTCGGGCCTTGTAATATTTCGGGCCTCGTAACTTTACGATAATAAAATCTATCTTCCTCTTCGAGGATAGAGGCTGTGTTTGCTCTGTATTAACGTTGCTTTGGAAACAGAGAACAAGAATGCCATTACTTCTTTCCTTTGAAAATAATAACAAGAATGTCATTACTTCTTATTTTGAAAATAATAAAATAATAACTAATCCTAATATATATGTTTTCTTTTCCCTCAACCTCTTGTAGATACAACTTATTACTTTCAGTTTTTCTTTGCCAAAATTTTTGCTTTCACTCTTAAACCTCACAAATTGTTGATGAAAGCTTTGGATTTTGTTTCTCAACGAGTTCGACCTCGACTTGGGTGTAGAAATGGCTTAGGAAAGCGGCTTTGCACTCTTCCCAATTAGTTATAGATCCTGCGGGCATCACGATCGACGGGAAGTTATCGCCATGGATTTTCAGCATTTCGGTTTTGATTTTGGTTTTTATTTTGGTTTTCTTCGGGATCGAGATGTGGCTGGTCATTAGCATCATGGAAAGCCTCTCGGTCATATTCGTGATCTGAAACATCACGGTCAACCTCGTGATCAGATCACAGTTTAATAGATCTTTCTGACGGTTGTTTTCGGCCATCTTTTGAGTTTTCGGAGTTATCTCTCGTGTATGTCAATATCATCTAGTTGCGGTACGGTTTCTCTAGGAGTTCTCCTAGTGTTCATACATAATAACAAAAGACAAAGATAAAGGATAATTTCAAAAGAGCAACAAAGAGCTAGAAAATCAAAAATGTCTAGAGCAGAAATTAGAATACGAAATCAAACAAGGAAAGAATTCCACAGTGGAAACGGCGCCAAAAAACTTGATTCGTCGGGATTTCTCCCGACACGAGTTTTACCCTTTATCTAGGCTGTAAGTGCACATCAAACGCAGTATTATTTAGGGATCGAATCCACGGGGTGATCGTTGTCGATTTCTATTGATTTCTAAGTTATGTCTAAACATAAATAAAATTTTATGGGTTTGTTTGTCACGATTTAACAAGAAAATTAAACTAAATTAAGCGATTGATATGCTCAAATTAATACCCTAAAAACTACTAAAGCAGTTGCTGCAGTATATCAGGGGTCGAACACAAGAACTCAGAGAAATCGCACAACAAATTGAATAGTATCGAATCAAGCTAAGCAAATCAGATGAAACAAAAGCAATAAACAGTAAACGAGTTGTAAAATCGATGGAGAGAATATAGGCATAGGGTATTTCTAAGGAAATCAATGAATGCAGATAAACTAACAAATCAGGGTTCAGGTTACGCACGGTTCTTGAACTCAAATCACTAAAGTATAATTGACCAACTGTCGTTGCGAGAATTATCTAAATCTAAACTTCAGAATCCCAAATCTCTTTGCAAATTCCTAAGAATAAATCAGTTTTAAAGTTCATGTTTGATATGTTCACAAATCAACTAAACCAAATCTCTTTGCGAATAGTCAATTTGCTCACCCTAAGTTCTATCAGGTTTCTTAATTGCACTGTCATGCCTGATCGATTAACCTAAGATCTAAGTTCTAGGTGATCAATCTAGAATTAGCTTTGAGAACAACCTAAGGTGAAGAACTAATTCAGATTATGAACCCTAACAATAAATCAACCTAGCATTCAAAGAAATCCCTATGAGAAAACCCTAAACCTAACAAGAGATCTACTCAGACATGGAAATTGAAGCAATAAACATGACTGAATAAATACTCAAATAGATAATAAGAAAGAGTAACAAGAGGGTTCGAAATCTTCTCTCGGACGAACAGAGTTTCAGACTTGTCTCCCTACAAAAGCTCTCTCACAAAACCAAAGTAAAAATAAAGCATAGCCCTCAAAGTGGCTGTAAAATCCTAATAAATAACCTAAGTCACGTTTTGGGGTTTTTTGTAAATAATAAAGTCTTCTGAGTAGTTTTGCAATTCTTCAACTCTTGGAAAAGTCGCGGCTCGTGTCTGCTGCAGTGAGTATCGACCGATACTATTCAGTATCGATCGATACCGATGCTTCAAATCGGGTACTCAGCTACACGAACTTCTGCTTTGCTCCAAAATGCTTTAGAAAACTCCAATATCTCCAATTATGCTCCAAACGTGCTAAAACCTGTAAAATACTCTAAAACACTACGAAATAGTAGAAAGACTCTATAAAACAGACTTATATAATGGCCTAAAAGGGGTAAAAAACCATGATATATCAACTCTCCCAGACTTAGCCTTTGCTGGGTCTCAAGTAAATAGAAAGCTAAACCAGAGAAAGAGGTTTGAAAACACGGAGACTCACCTGTTCATGAACCATCGCAAATATCCTTTTCCCGAGCACCAAAATGTCACCTAACCAGCTCCTGATCTAACCACCATGTACTTCTCCGTAGACATTCACAGCTTTCCCAGACTCCACATGAAAGGACCGCATTTTTGCAGAAATAATTAAACAATAATTAATTAAACATTAATTATTACACACTAATAATTAAACATTCCAAGAACAATACAAGTTCTACAACAACAAAAGGCAACAGCCCCGGGTCCTAATCATCCCCTCTTCACTGCCTCGATTCCACGATCACGCCTGATCTTTACGTGCATCAACATTTGGCTAACCAAATGTTGAGTGAGATTGATCATCCCAACAACAGGCTACCAATAAGCACAATCAACAATTATCAAGAATTAATTAACAACAATTAAAACTTTCAGCACAAAGCCACAACTGGTATCGATCGATGCTCCCATAGTGTCGATCGATACCCAACCAACACACGACTCCCGACAAGGGACTGGTATCGATCGATACTGAAACCAACACCTGGTATCGATCGATACAACCACAACTCAAGTACACCGACAAGGGACTGGTATCGATCGATACTCACGTGGTATCGATCGATGCTCACGAGACCTAAACACAGGAATCGCCATACAAGCCCTAAAAATGCATCAATCAAGCTTAACAAGCACCACACAAGCTTAATTGCTAACCTTTGGTCACAACTCACCGTAAACACGATGGATCGAGCTCTAAAACAACTTCTCAAGCTCAAGATCGATCTTCCTCTCTTCTCACAAGTTCCCGCCAAAACCAAGCTCTTCTAACCTCCTTCGAGCTTCTCTCCAAGCTCAAACTCTCTTGATCTCGCAAGATCCTAGCTTTACCAAGCTCTTCTTTCTCTCTCTCTCTTTCTCCTTCTCTCACGCTCTTTCTCCTTCTCTCTCGCGACCAACTCTGGTCTTATCCTCCAAGGATAGACTTTTATACTCGAAAGAAGATAAGAGAAGAAGACAACCAGGAGAAAAACCCGGCTGGTGTCGATCGATACAGGCCGGTATCGATCGATACCACCCCCGGAACAACCCGAATTAATTATTTTTCCTCCATAATCAATTCTTCCGGAACGCGGGCATTACAATTCTCCCCCACTAACTTAGATTCGACCTCGAATCTTCGTTACCGTTCATCTCCCATGAACCGTTCATCTCCAATGAACCTTAATCGTCGCAACGATTCATAAACCTTGGCCAACCCGGCCATCCAACGCTCACACGAGGTCCAAAACCAACCTCTGAGGTTTCCCACTCAGTCTCTATGCTTATGACACCGCGGCATCATATGTACTTATTGCTCAAACACACGCCAACCCCATCACTCAAGACACCGCAGTATCTCCGAGTTCCGAGCGTCAGCCATATCCCGCAGGATATCCACCATACCTCGCAAGGTATCAACCATACCACAGCACCCAAGACACCGCAGCATCTCCGAGTTCTGGGTATATGCCGTACCACTCCCCTCGATAATATAACCTGAAGAGTCTCAATACCCCATACCACTCAATTATAGGGAATATATCCTACGTCTAGGATATACTCCTTACGAAACCACGGTATCACGTATCACTCTAGGCTATAAACCTCCCGAGTCTGGGTACATCGCCACTCACACTCTCAAGACACACAGTCCTGCGAGCTATCGGCACCAGAGGAACCAGTCCTCTCTACGAGCAATAAGTCACATATCTCTAAGCATCTCGACTGAATTACCTCCCGTGATCCGTGTAAATCCTCGCAAGGCAACACCGGCATCACCCATATTCCATGCCCGGAATATCTGGCGTGCATAACCAATAACCCGGTCATCGCACCGCCCTCAACAGCAATAAGAATATCCATCTTATCACTCTCTCGCACTAACGCTCTTACCCCAAACGTAATGCGAAACCGCGACTCCCAAAGTCACCAATAATAAGAAATACTCTTCTTATTACACATCATAATGTAACATCGTTCTACACAACGGAAATACAAATGAAACACACATAACATACAGCTATAACCGAAACTAGAACCTCTCGATGGAACTCAAGCCGCAGCTTGCTTCTGGAACCACTTCTGGAACCTCGCTTCCATCCTAGCCTCTGGCTCCCAAGTTTCCTCCTGCACCCCGCCACAGTCCCACAGAACTCGCATCATCGGAATCCTCTTCCGACGAAGCTCCTTGACCCTCCGCTCGAGAACTCTCAAAGGTCTCGCCTCAACGGTCATATTGGGCTGGAGATCTGACGGAATCTCAGCCAATACCTCGTCACCCCTATGCAAACACTTCTTCAGCATCGACACATGGAAGACCTTATGAAATGCTTGCATAACCGCGGGTAACTCCAACCGATACGCTACCGGTCCAACACGCTCCACAATCCGGAACGGTCCCATATACCTCGGACTCAACTTAGTCGCAACAATGGACCTGTTCGGACCTCTCAGCAAAGCCATCTTGAGATACACACTATCTCCCACCTCAAACACAAGCTCTTTCCGCCTCTTATC
>PKML01031101.1:219660-265880 GCA_002933935.1 Eutrema yunnanense
AGCTAATTCTAGGTTGACGAATCTGGAACTTAGATCTTAGGATAATTGATTAGGCACGACAGTGCGATTAATTACCTGATAGAACCTAAGTGAGCAAATTGATTACTCGCAAAGAAATTTGGTTTAATTGATTTGTGAACTTATCAAACCTGTTATTAAAGCTGATTTAGACTTTAGGATTCGCAAAGAAATTTGGAATTCCTAAGATTTAGATTTAGATAATTCTCGCAACGACAGTTGGTTAATTATACTTTAGTGATTTGAGTTCAAGAACAGCGCTAAATCTGAATCATGTTAGTTAGTTTATCTGCATTCATTGATTTCCTGAGAAAACCCTGGGCCTATAATTTCCCAATTGAATTACAACCCTTTTTAATTTCTGAATTTTTTTCAATTACATCTGTTTCACTTAGCGTAATTCAGCATCTAGAATCTATTGTGTGTTTCCGTGAGTCCTTGTGTTCGACCCCTAACTATACTGCGATTACTGCTTTAGTACTGTTAGGGTATTAAATTGAGCATATCACAACCTCCACGAAACCCAAACTCACACCGGGCTCGCTTCGAAGGTTAGCCTTCTCGGCCAACTCCGGGGAAACGAAGCAATGCGATGCTCCCGTGTCAAATAACACATGACACTCTACACCTCCAACACACAAGGTCCCTGCACATACACATGTGCCGAGAACCTTAACACTCCGACAAGCACGATATTCCCCAACACAGAATTAAACTTAGATGAGTCTAAGAAAATACCTGTGATCGGCCTGGAACTCGGCTCTCCGGACTCGGCGATGGAGTACACTCGAGGCGCTGATACCACCTGTCTGACGGGCTGCACCACCGTGGTCTCACTCTGCCGCAACTGGGGACACTGAGGCCTGATGTGACCCGTCTCTTTGCAGTGATAGCACACTCGAGAATCCACACGCGCTCCGCCCTTCTGAGGACAGTTCTCCACTCGGTGATCCATGCTCCCGCAACCAAAGCAACCCGGACCACCACGACTACCTCTCGAAGCGCCCTCCCGCTTCCGCTTTTGTCCTTGCATCAGCTTACTGCCTTTGCTCGGACCGGACTGCTGCTGCACTGATCTCGCCTGAAAGCTCGCTGTAACCGCTACCACCTCGTCCTTCAGACCCTCCTCAAGCAAAGCTGCAGTCTCAACCAATTCATCAACCGTGCAAAAAGCCCTCACCATGCAACGGTTCCTCAAGTCAACCCGAAGACCCATCAGAAATCTCTGCACACGGGCCGACTCACTCTCAACCGCTCGTCTAACATAAGACCCGAGCCGGTTAAACTCCACCTCATACTCGCGTACTGACCGATCCCCCTGAGTCAAACTCGCAAGCCTCGACTCCATCCGGTTGAACGCCTCCTGAGGGAAGTACTTGGAGTTAAACTCCTCCACAAAATCCGCCCAAGCCATCGCGGCCTGAACTCTCCGTGATGCCACACCCCTCCACCAGAGATGCGCATCACCCTCCGGATAATGGACCGCAATGTCCACCCGGTATCCCGCGGGACACCTACTCGAGAGGAAATTCCTCTCCACTCTCTTCAGCCACGCATCCGCGTCCTCAGGATTAGCACCTCCAGAGAAGAACCCCGTGCCAATCATCTGCATCTGCTCCATCATCCTAAGGTAGGATGGGATTTCCTCAGCAACCGCAGCTGCCACCTGAGGCTGAGCCTCCACAACCGCCGGGACCACAGGAGCCTGAGCCGGTACCCTCTCTGGTAACCGCTCCAACAACCTCGTCAACAGATCCGCTATGCGATCATCTCGGGCCCGAGCATCACCCGCTGCTACACCCGCAGCACCCGCTGGAACACCAGCCACACTGGCACTCACGCCAACCACACCCTCAGACCCAACCTGACTCGCACGCGACTCCTCGACCTGCCCCTCTGGCACACGGCCACGACCCCTACCACGGCCACGACCTCTACCTCGCCCTCTAGCCATCTGCACACGTGTAGAAGCACAAGCTAAGAAGACTGAAAACAATCATCACAATAAAGATACTCACCGTGGAATCTCACAAGGCTCGAAGAGGATGATTCTAAGACCCCACACAACACCCAATCCATTCTAGAACCACCTAGGCTCCTAGAACCGTATGGGCTCTGATACCAAAATTGAAAGGACCGCATTTTTTTATTTTTTGCAGAAATAATTAAACAATAATTAATTAAACATTAATTAATTAAACATTAATTATTACACACTAATAATTAAACATTCCAAGAACAATACAAGTTCTACAACAACAAAAGGCAACAGCACCGGGTCCTAATCATCCCCTCTTCACTGCCTCGATTCCACGATCACGCCTGATCTTTACCTGCATCGACAAAAGTGATGCATCAACATTTGGCTAACCAAATGCTGAGTGAGATTGATCATCCCAACAACAAGCTACCAATAAGCACAATCAACAATTATCAAGAATTAATTAACAACAATTAAAACTTTCAGCACAAAGCCACAACTGGTATCGATCGATGCTCCCATAGTGTCGATCGATACCCAACCAACACACGACTCCCGACAAGGGACTGGTATCGATCGATACTGAAACCAACACCTGGTATCGATCGATACAACCACAACTCAAGTCCACCGACAAGGGACTGGTATCGATCGATACTCACGTAGTATCGATCGATGCTCACGAGACCTAAACACAGGAATCGCCATACAAGCCCTAAAAATGCATCAATCAAGCTTAACAAGCACCACACAAGCTTAATTGCTAACCTTTGGTCACAACTCNTCGATTCCACGATCACGCCTGATCTTTACCTGCATCGACAAAAGTGATGCATCAACATTTGGCTAACCAAATGCTGAGTGAGATTGATCATCCCAACAACAAGTTACCAATAAGCACAATCAACAATTATCAAGAATTAATTAACAACAATTAAAACTTTCAGCACAAAGCCACAACTGGTATCGATCGATGCTCCCATAGTGTCGATCGATACCCAACCAACACACGACTCCCGACAAGGGACTGGTATCGATCGATACTGAAACCAACACCTGGTATCGATCGATACAACCACAACTCAAGTCCACCGACAAGGGACTGGTATCGATCGATACTCACGTAGTATCGATCGATGCTCACGAGACCTAAACACAGGAATCGCCATACAAGCCCTAAAAATGCATCAATCAAGCTTAACAAGCACCACACAAGCTTAATTGCTAACCTTTGGTCACAACTCACCTTAAACACGATGGATCGAGCTCTAAAACAACTTCCCAAGCTCAAGATCAATCTTCCTCTCTTCTCACAAGTTCCCGCCAAAACCAAGCTCTTCCAACCTCCTTCGAGCTTCTCTCCAAGCTCAAACTCTCTTGATCTCGCAAGATCCTAGCTTTACCAAGCTCTTCTTTCTCTCTCTCTCTTTCTCCTTCTCTCACGCTCTTTCTCCTTCTCTCTCGCGACCAACTCTGGTCTTATCCTCCAAGGATAGACTTTTATACTCGAAAGAAGATAAGAGAAGAAGACAACCAGGAGAAAAACCCGGCTGGTGTCGATCGATACAGGCCGGTATCGATCGATACCACCCCCAGAACAACCCGAATTAATTATTTTTCCTCCATAATCAATTCTTCCGGAACGCGGGCATTACACCACACATTATCTCGCAGCATTGTTCAAATAAAGCCCTCATCGCCAGTTTCATCGCTGCAGCCAATGTTCAAAAACCTTCTAGATTCTTTACCATACAATATCATGACAAGTAACCATCCAATTCCACACTTTCTGGTATTATTTTCTCTTCCCCAGACTTGTTTCTTATCATGTTCTTTCTTTCTTTTTGGATATGCATATACACATTAAGGTCTGACACGCGAGTATTGATGGTGTTTGCCACGTAATCCCCGGCTCTTTCCTTTCTATGTATCAAAGGTTTAGGCGAATAATGGTATCACTGGAAATTTTCCTAACCTCGCTTTCAACCTTTGTTTGATCATTCCCTCTTAAGTAGAATAATTAGATCGCTGTAAATTTTCCTATCCCTCTACTCAGAAGAAAGTCATTTCATCTTTTATGCTCTTATTTATCAACTTATAACAGGGGAGAGAGAGATACCACTACTTTAAACACATGGGTTCCTTTGTCAGATATGAATGATGAATCAAGCCCTTTAAACATCAATTGCATCGATGACGTGCAAAAATTTGGCTCAGGCTTTAGAAGAACTCTGCTGGAGACATGGATGTTTTCTAGTCAACTGGTCAGTCTTTGGATTTTTCATTAGTCGATCTAGAACTGATCATGTAACACTGGTCACTCAAAAACAAAATCAGAACAATAGGCACAAGCACATGATCATCATCTCCAACAGGTTTTGACTCAATAAAACGAAATTTTTTTTTTATTTTTTTATTTTTTTTATTTTATGACTCTAAGAAAAACAAAAACACTCTAAGAAAAACAAAAACGCTGTCAGCAACTACCTCCCCCAGACTTAAACAACACTGTCCCCAGTGTTATCTAGTCTAGAGTCGATGAAAGAAAACAAAACAGCTGAGTGAATACGTGAAGATCAGAGAACTTACATGTGCGTTGGGTATCGACCGATACTAGGGTAGTGTCGATCGATACAACGACCATTGGTCGAAGCAACGTCTGTTTCTCCTGGTGTCGATCGATACCAGTGATAGTATCGGTCGACACATACCTTTTTCATCTGATTCACACGAAAACACAAGACACAAAAACGAAAAATAAAAAGAAAAGACTTATGTATAGACTCACCAGTGGGTTGCCTCCCACCAAGCGCTCGTTTAACGTCATTAACTTGACTGTACCGCCGTTCAAGCAGTGCGAGGTTGAGAGCTTACTCCTATGCAAGTTCCACAGCTTGACATCGCCAGTTACAAAGTTCTGCTCAACATGCTCTCCACAAACTCCTTTCCTTTCTCTTTCAGCTCCGAAGTAAGAAGAACTCGAGCCCTAGAGAATGGTTTCGAAATTCCTTTGCACTTCACCTTGTACTCAATCGAATCCCCATCATACTTCTGAGGGATTAAAGTCATATAAGCAGCACCCTTCACTCCTTTGCTCTTCACCTTCTTCTTTGCCTTAGATGTTTTGACGTCTTTCTTGCTGATGACAGAAGGACTATCTAGAAGGTCTATCACAGTTGGCTCGTCAGGAGGCTCTTCCAAAAGATCAACGACCAACGTCTCTCCTGTGACAACATCGATGCAAGAGACATGTGTGGGATTTCCTCTAGTAGGAATGGCTTCGTAGTACACCTCCTTGTCAATGTATGAGAACGAGATTCTCTTGCTTGGCGTATCCATAATCGCACCAACCGTAGCCATGAACGGTCTTCCAAGAATCAACTGCGTAGTAGATCTTGCACTCATTTACACAACTTGAAAATCAGTAGGAACCAAACAATCTCCTACTGTGATCATCAAATCAGGTATTGTACCGTGCGGAAGTGAGGTGGAACAGTTTGCGTATGTGAGAGATATCACGGGCGGACGAATATCAGCTCCCAATCTCTCTGCAATTTCCCTTGACATGACATTGACTCCAGCCCCCGAGTCAACGATAGACTCTTTGAATTTAACTCCAGAGATAGAGCATGGAACTGAGAATATTCCTGGGTCTTTCCTCTTAGTCAGCTGCTTCAGCGGTAGTGACTTGCTTCTTGCCTTGATAAAGAGTACTTCGATCTCTTCCAAAGTTTCTCTGCAATCTCGGAAGTGACTCAGCAGAGGGTGGTACTCTAGAGCTTCTTCAAAAGTCAGTGTGTGGGGAATCTTTCGTACCATCTTCTCAAAGCAAAGCAGCTGCTTTGGAGAAATGGGGTCTCAGAGGTGTCTGGGTGGCATGGGGTATGGCTCCTTAGGTTTGTAAACCTTTTCTGCACTCAACTCGGGTTTCGTTTCAGCAATTTTAAACTGGTATCGACCGATACTGGGGGTGGTGTCGATCGATGCTTTGGCTCTGGAATCGTCACATTCTTTCTTTGTCATCTTAAGAGGCATATGATAAGGTATTTTGGGTTTGTACACCCTCTCCTTGACAATCTCTGGTTCCTTCTCGACATGCGCCTCAGTATCGACCGATACAGAAGAAGTATCGATCGATACACGGGAGTTCGACACGTCTCGAGAAAGAATTTGGACTAGTGTCGATCGATACTCGGTGGTGTCGGTCGATACTCTGGGATTTTCCGAATCCTCATCGTCGTCTTCTACAAGATTGTCGAAAATTCCTGTATCCAAACCCTTTTTTACCACTACAGTGACTTCTTTAGGACTTCCTAAGGTGATTGCATTGACGAGTGCTCTTGGATTCTCAGTTTTCCCTGGAAGAAAACATTCGTGCCTCTGCACAGCTGCTGCGGTCTGAGCAACCTGAGTTTCCAGCTTTCTCTGAAAAACATTGATAGCTTCAATTTTTCCATTCAGATCAGTGTACAGATGGTCAATCTTCCCATTGAAATCCACTTGCATCTTTTGTTGTCCCTGAAGAATCTGTTCAAACATGGATTCCATCTTACTCTCTGTGGACTTTGGAGATATGGGCTGGTATGAAGAGTTCCCATAATTTCGAGTAAAATCGATGTTCTGGAGTGGTTTCTGGGCAAATGTTTTTGCTCTAAAACCTGATAGGTTGCCCTCAAACTTGTACCCAAATCGCTGACCCTGAAAACCAGAACCACCAACGTAGTTAACATCCTCCACTTCATCTTCGTCCACATTCACGACTTCATCAACAAAGTGTACAACTTTCTTCGACTTCCCGATCAGGAAATCCATCTTGGCCTGAACTTCAGCAATATGCGATCCATCAACTCCTCCAGCCTGCTTCTTCCACTCGAAATCAGCATTCTTGGTGCTATTTCTAGACGCCAAGTTCTCAATCAGCACAACCGCATCATATGGAGACCCGGTGCTGAAGTTCCCATTACTCGCAGCATCCAAAGCCATATGATACCTCCGATCGATACCTCTATAGAAAGTACCCAGCAGCTGAACCTGAGTGAACCCATGGTGTAGACAATCTCTCTGATATGACTTGAAACGAATCCAAGCAGCCATGAGTGCCTCTGTCGGACCTTGAGAAAACTGAGAAATCTTGTTCCTGAGCTCTTCGGATCTCGCATCATCATAGAAATTATTTTGGAATGCATTCTTCGTCTCATTCCATGTAGTTAGCGAACCAGGAGACAACTGCTTCAGCCAATAAGCAGCATCCCCACTAAGAGAGTATGGGAAAAGCTTGCAGAACATGAACTCATTGGGCACTCCATTGTAATTCATACCAGTGACCAAATCTTCGAACCTCTCGATATGATCCATGGGGTGTTCATGAGATAGGCCATGGAAAGGATTCTGACTCACAAGAGCGTATAGTACACATGTTTCAGCTCAAAGTCATTCCTCTAAAAAGTTGGGATGCGAATCGCAGCTCGATTGACATAGAACTGATCATGTCTGTTGTGCTCACCAAGTGTGCTACCTCGATCAACCGCAGCATTCCCAACGTTGGCGCGCGCAGCTGGCGCGACAATCTCACCAACAACAACAGGAGGGACAATGACGTTTCTAACTTCATCAAGTCGCTGCCCTCTATCATTGCACACTTGACCCTCTTGGTCTCTCAAAACTCCAGCTTTATCAATTCTTAATACCACTGGATTGTTCATCTCTGCTGACTTCTTTGCTTTCCTGTTTGCATGTTCCAAATTTGCTAGTTCTTTGTTGGAAATATCAACTAGCTGAGTGCTCTTGTTCCTCCTGGTTTTGCGAGTGGGCATACACCTGAAAAACACTAGGCAAAGCACGTAAGTAACCAAAAAAATACGTTGAGTATCGACCGACACTGAGTAGTATCGATCGATATCAACAAAAAGAAAACGACGAGTATTGACTGACACTAGATAGTATTGATCGATACCGACGAACTTAATCGAAATTCTCAAACTAAAATCTAATGGCGATTTGAGTTACCGGCAACGGCGCCAAATTTGATATGCTCAAATTAATACCCTAAAAAGTACTAAAGCAGTTGATGCAGTATATCAGGGGTCGAACACAAGAACTCAGAGAAATCGCACAATAAATTGAATATTATCGAATCAAGCTACGCAGATCAGATGAAACAAAAGCAATAAACAGTAAACGAGTTGTAAAATCGATGGAGAGAATATAGGCCTAGGGTATTTCTTAGGAAATCAATGAATGCAGATAAACTAACAAATCAGGGTTCAGGTTACGCACGGTTCTTGAACTCAAATCACTAAAGTATAATTGACCAACTGTCGTTGCGAGAATTATCTAAATCTAAACTTCAGAATCTCAAATCTCTTTGCAAATTTCTAAGAATAAATCAGCTTTAAAGTTCAGGTTTGATATGTTCACAAATCAACTAAACCAAATCTCTTTGCGAATAGTCAATTTGCTCACCCTAAGTTCTATCAGGTTTCTCAATTGCACTGTCGTGCCTAATCGATTAACCTAAGATCTAAGTTCTAGGTGATCAATCTAGACTTAGCTTTGAGAACAACCTAAGGTGAAGAACTAATTCAGATTATGAACCCTAACAATAAATCAACCTAGCATTCAAAGAAATCCCTATGAGAAAACTCTAAACTTAACAAGAGATCTACTCAGACATGGAAATTGAAGCAATAAACATGACTGAATAAATACTCAAATAGATAATAAGAAAGAGTAACAAGAGGGTTCAAAATCTTCTCTCGGACGAACCAAAGTAAAAATAAAGCATAGCTCTCAAAGTGGGTGTAAAATCCTAATAAATAACCTAAGTCACGTTTTGGGGCTTCTTGTAAATAATAAAGTCTTCTGGGCAATTTTGTAATTCTTCAACTCCTGGAAAAGTCGCGGCTCGTGTCTGCTTCAGTGAGTATCGACCGATACTAGTCAGTATCGATCGATATCGATGCTTCAAATCGGGTACTCAGCTACACGAACTTCTGCTTTGCTCCAAAATGCTTTAGAAAGCTACAATATCTCCAATTATGCTCCAAACGTGCTAAAACTTGTAAAAAACTCTAAAACACTACGAAATAGTAGAAAAACTCTATAAAACGGACTTATATCATGGCTTAAAAGGGGTAAAAACCATGATATATCAGCGATGAAATAAAACAGCAAGTAAGCTAAGAAAATAATGAAAACGAGGTTGTAAAAAATCTATAAAAAAAGAGTTGGGCAACGGGTAATCTCTAGGGTTCATGGCCGATTTTCACTAAGAATTTGCTAGGATTTCTAAAGCGACTTTTTGTCATATTTGGATTCTTGAACTTGGAACACGGATACTATGTGTAGTCTACTTTCGTACACCCTACATACCTACAACTTTAGTACTCGACCGATAGCTTTCGTCTTCGGCCGCGCAAAAAGTTATAGATTATACTCAAAAATCGTTAACGCTCACAATCCCTCCACAAATATGCTTTCGTATCTTGTGACGGTTTTGCTCGTCTACCCTGGGTCAAGCATATGGATCCAGTACTTTCGTAGTTCTAAAAATACCTAAGTTCAGTTGTAAGGAGATCAATCAAGAAAACTTGCATTAAGAAAGACGATAAAACGAAGAACCCTAATCGGTATCCTAGTCTAAAACCCTAATGAATAATCGAACCATGAGAGCCCCTTTGAAACCCTATACTCAACAAAAGAACTACTCAGCTGAGATAAACATAATCAATAAATTGAAAAGAAAACAGTAAAGAAAAGGGGTGAAGAAGGATTCTCTATCAAAGAACACTGATCGAGAATCCTTACTCCACACCGAAGAACAAGAGTAACAATTGCTATGGATTCGTATCTGCCTTAAAGCGTGAAAAGAAATATGTGTTTCTGTCTAAAAGACCTAAAATAAGTGTATATGGTCTTCACTTCATGTAGGGTTTGATGTGAAAAGACGGTTTTGGCCTCGGGTGAAGAAAAGACTTGTTTTCGTCGAGCAGGGAGTGGCCGCGGCGAGATGAGGCTTGGCCGCGGTTTGAGCTAGGCTGGCCGCGGCGGAATGGTAGTTGGTCGCGGGTCGAGCTTGGCTTGCCGCGGTGAACTTCTTTGTGGCAGCTTCATCTGCCTTCAGTGCTTCAAGTGTATTTAAGGATCCAACCAATGGATCATCTCCAATCCAATTGCATTTGAAACCTGGTTGTATCTACTTTGTTGTGTCCAAATTTGGTGATGATCAAACGGTGAGAATATCTTTTTTTATGGCAAGATTTCTGACGGTCCGAGTTTATCCAAAAACGTACTTTTGTTCTGAAATGCACTATTTTATCCCAAGTTACCTGAAATGTCTTTCAAAACTCTAAAACATGGATATCATTTATAAACCATTGAAAACGGAGTTAAAACACCTGCAAAAGATATTAAAGTGATCCATAAAAATGGTCAAAAACCTGTGTTATCAGTGTCATGCATGTTAGGATTTTATGATATGTGTATTGTCTCTCCTCAGGGTTTAAGTGGTGGATTAGTTGTTTTCTGGAAAAATTATGTCTGAGTTCAAGTAATTTCCTTTAATGCAAGACTTATAAATCTCTTTGTTAAATATAAATAATTTATGTTTTACTTGTCTTGCATTTATGGAGATCTGGTACCGAAATTGAGACATCACTTATGGAAAAAACTACAAAGGATAGATGTATCAAGAACATGAGCTTGGATGATGTTAGACGATTTTAATGATGAATGTTTTCAAATCCTGAAAACTTTTATATGTTCTAGTTCTTCCACCTTTTTCTCTGTTTAAGAGGTGGAAGAACTAGAACATATAAAAGTTTTCAGGATTTTCGTCTAATGATGAATGTCTGTGATATGAAAGACTTGAAACATAAGGGGAACCAATTTAGCTGGGTTGAAAAACGTAGAACAGAAGTTATTGAGTGTTGTATGGATCATATCTTAGTAAATTCACAATGGAGAGCACTCTACCCAGCCTCTGAAATAGAATACCTTGAGTTAGAAGAATCGGATCACAAATAAGCATGACCACGGTTACGGTTAATGCGGTTAAGGTTATTTAACCACCGGTTATGGTTAGAATTTTTTTTAACCTTAACCGTTTAATATACGGTTAAAACGGTTACGGTTAAATACGAGTCCGGTTAATACGGTTACGGTTAGATACAGTTACGGTTACCTGATGACAATAAATGGTTAATGTCATTATTTATAATTAAATAATTATAAATTTTCTAAACTAGAATAATAATAAAAAAAAATTATCAATTTTGACGAATGACGATGACCATTATGTTTACAGTTTTTATTTAGCTCCATTATGAGATTTAGCTCTATTTATTTTTGGTTTTTTTGTATATGTGAACTTTAAATTTGAAATTTTTTGTTTGCCTCCCAAATTTTGTTATAGTCGACAAACATATATCTAATATCTTAAACCATTAAAAAAATAGTTACATGAAATGAGTATTAAGAGAAATCATAGAAAATATTTTAATTAATATTTCTATTTGTTAGATTTGCATTTGCTATTGGTAAATTGATTATAAATAATTTTCTTTGAATTTTTAATTTTACAGAACTAATTATAATTATTAGTATATATAATTTTATTTTTAAAACGGTTACGGTTAAAAATTTACGGTTTAACCTTGCAGTTAACCAACGGTTTTGATACGGTTACGGTTAATAATTTTTTTAACCATAACTAATATATTTTTACGCTTAACGGTTACGGTTTTTAACCGTCTGACACGGTTACGGTCTGGTTACGGTTTGAAAACGGTACGGTTACGGTCTGAAATACGTTTACGGTTCTATTTTGGTCATGCCTAATCACAAACCGATGATAATAACAATTGAATATGAAGAAGCGATTCGAAGAGGACAATTCATGTATGATAAGAGAATTTTTTATTACGAGGATTTTGTAGATAAAGTTTGAAATCAATGGGGCTCTCGATGGTTTGATGAAGAAGGTATAACTATGAAACTCAAGCAGAGCAGAAAAACGATGGCACAATGGAGAAGAAGGAATATAACTAATTCAGCAGAACAAATTCAATGCATTAGAGCTTGTATAGATGAGGCTTTAAGGACTCCTAATGTCTCGGCAGAAGAAATACACAAGATGAGAAAGGATTTAAATCAAGCTTATCGTGATGAAGGAGATTTCTGGAAAACAAAGAGCCGAAATAATTGGGTAGACAGTGGAGATCGAAACACCAAATTCTATCATGGTGTGACGAAAGCCTGCAAGGATAGAAACACTATCCAGGTTATTGAAGATGATCATGGCATTAATCATTGCAAAGATGAAGCAATAGCAATGGTAGCACATGAATATTTTCAAACAATGTTCTCAACTTCAAACGTAGGAATCCTTGAAGAAAACTTTCATGAGCTGCAAACAAAGGTAACATCGAAATGAACACCATGTTACTCAAACATGTGGACGATGAAGAAATTAAAATGGCAGTGTTTGCGATTGGGTCTGATAAAGCACATGGTTATGATAGTTTTACTGCAGCTTTCTACAAGCAATTTTGGTCTGAGATTGGTCAGGATGTATGTAATATGGTTCAAACAAAATATGAAATAGGGGAACTGGAGCAAGGGATCATTCATACCAACATCTACTTGATACCGAAAACAAAGGAATCAAAGAAAATGGGTTTGTTTTGACCAATTAGCCTTTGTACAGTGAATTATAAAATAATCTCCATGATTTTAGTTCTCAGACTTAAAGGATGTTTAACCTCACTAATTTTAGAATTCCATGCTGCATTTGTACCATGAAGGAATATCAGTGACAACGTGTTAGTGGCACATGAACTTCTCAATGGTTTAAAATCGAAAAGAGATTGTGCTGAATCGTATCGTGCCATCAAAACAGATGTTAGTAAGGCCTATGATAGAGTTGAATGGTAATTCTCGGAACAGGTTATGACGAAGATGGGTTTTGCTGAGAAATGGATACGATGGATAATGGGCTGTGTTACATCGGTTACATTTTCGATTTTGATAAATGGATAAGCCTATGGAGAAATACGACCAACTCGGGGAATACGACAAGGTGACCCTCTTTCACCTTATCTTTTTCTTTTATGCGCAGAAGTACTAAGCCATATGTTAGATGCGCGGAGTTGAATCGCCGTTTTATGAAACTGGCCAGACATTGCCCAACAGTTACGCATTTGTTATTTGAAAATGATTCATTATTTTCTGTCGTGCTACTAGATCAGACTGTGAAACAGTGGCAAAAATTTTGAAAACTTATGAGACAATGTCGGGTCAGAAAGTCAATTATGAGAAGTCTTCTCTCATTTTTGGTATGCGTATAGAAGAGGCTCGTCGACAAATGATACATCAAATTTTCAATATCATGCATGTTGGAGGGGAAGGAAATTATTTAGGATTACTGATATGCTCAAATTAATACCCTAACAGTACTAAAGCAGTAGTTGTAATATAGTTAGGGGTCGAACACAAGGACTCACAGAAATCACACAATAAATTGTATAGTATCAAACTAAGCTAAGCAATTCAGGTTTAACAGAAAGCAGAAAGTAGTAAACGAGTTGTAATTCGATGGGAAAGGGATAGGTTCAGGGATATTTCTCAGGAAATCAATGAATGCAAAATAAACTAACTAATCAGGGTTCAGGTTACGCACGGTTCTTGAACTCAAATCACTAAAGTATAATCAACCAACTGTCGTTGCAAGGACTATCTAAATCTAAACTTCAGAATCCCAAATTTCTTTGCAAATCCCTAAGAATAAATCAGCCTTAATTTCAAGTTTAATATGTTCACAAATCAATTAAACCAAATCTCTTTGCGAATAATCAATTTACTCACCTAAGGTTCTATCAGGTAATTAATCGCACTGTCGTGCCTAATCAATTATCCTAAGATCTAAGTTCCAGGTGATCAATCTAGAATTAGCTTTGAGAACAACCTAAGGTGAAGAACTAATTCAGATTATGAACTCTAAATAACTAATCAACCTAGCATTCAAAGAAATCCCTTATGAGAATCTCCAAACCTAACAAGATATCTACTCAGACATAGAAATTGAATCAATAGACATGTTTGAATAAATACTCAATAGAAAATAAGAAAGAGTGACAAAAGGTTTTGAGATCTGATCTCGGACGAAGGGAGATTCAGACTTGTCTCTCTCACCAAACTCTCTCTTAAACCAAAGCAAAATAAAGCATAGCCTAAAAGTGGCTGTAAAAATCCCTATAAATAACCTAAAACACGAATTGGGGTTTCTTGTAATTATTAAAGGCTTCTGGTCACTTTTGCAATTCTTCAAGGTCTTGGAAAACTCGCGGGTCGTGTCTTGCTGCGATGGGTATCGATCGATACTAACCAGTATCGATCGATACCAAGGCTTCATATCGGGTTCTCAGCAACACGAACTTCTGCTTTGTTCCAAATGCTCCAGAAAGCTCCAATATCTCCAATAATGTTCCCAACGTGCTATGACCTGTAAAAGACTCTAAAAGACTCCGAAATACTATAAAGACTCTATAAAAAGGATTTATATCATGACTTAAATAGGGTAAAAACCATGATATATCAACTCCCCCAGACTTAGCCTTTGCTTGTCCTCAAGCAAATAGAAGCCTAAATCAGAGAAAGATGTTTGAAAACGCGGAGACTCACATGTTCATGAACTATCGAAATGACCCTCTTTCCAAGTACCCAAATGTCACCTAATCAGCTTTTGATCTAACCACCATGTACTTCTCTGTAGACATTCACAGCTTTTCCAGACTCCACACATTATCCCACAGCTTTGTTCAAGTAAAACCCTCATCGCCAGTTTCATCGCTGTAGCCAATGTTCAAGAACCTTCTAGATTCTTTATCATACGATATCATGACAAGGAACCACCCTTTTACACACTTTTTGGTTTTAATTTCTCTCCCCCAGACTTATTTCTTATTATGTTCTTTCTTTTCTTTTCAGCTTTGCATATACACATCAAGGTATGAGACGCGAGTATTGATGGTGTTTGCCACCAAATCCCCGGTTCTTCCCTCTCTATGTATCAAAGGATGTAGGCGAATAATGGCATCATAGAAAAATCCTAGCCTCGCTTCCAATCCTTTGTGTGACCATTCCCTCTTAAGTAGAATAATGAGATCGCCGGAAATTTTCCTAACCCTCTACTCAGAAGAAAATCATTTCATCTTTTATGCACTTATCAACTTGTAACAGGGAGAGAAATACCATTTATTTTAAACACTTGGGTTCCTTTGTCAGATATGAATGATGAATCAAGCTCTATGAACACTAACCAGGGGGTATCGATCGATGCTTGTCGTGAAATCAGGTACTCAGCAACACGACTTCAGCTTTTGCTCCAAACTGTTCCAGAAAGCTCCAATAATTCCAATAATGCTCCAAACGTGCTATGACCTGTAAAAGACTCTATAGGNTCAAAAACAAAATCAAATCAATATGTTCAAGCACAGGATCATTATCTCCAACAAGTTTTGACTCAATAAAACAATTTTTGACTCGATAAAGCGACTGACTCTAAGAAAAACAAACACAATGTCAGCAGACACCTCCCCCAGACTTGAACAACACTGTCCCCAGTGTTATCTAGCCTAGAGTCAGTGAAAGAAAACAAAAGAACAGAATAAAACTGGGAAAAACAAGAAGTTACCTTGCTGGAACATTGAGTATCGATCGACACACAGCCTGGTATCGATCGATACCAGACTTAAACCGACATGAACCTTTCTCAATCGCGTAGGGTATCGATCGATACTGAAGGGTATCGATCGACACTCAGGCGATTTCGAGTTTGCTCCTTGTTTATCCTGACACAAACACAAAATGGACGAAAATAAAAAGAAAAACGACTCAAAAACAGACTCACCAGTGAGTTGCCTCCCACCAAACGCTCATTTTACGTCATTAGCTTGACTGTAACGCCCTTCAGGCTGGATAAGAGTGAGAGCTTGCACCAAAATAGGCTCCACAACTTGACATTGCTAGCTTCAGAGTTCTGCTCAACATGCCATCCACAAGCTCCTGTCCTTTCTCTTTCAGCTCCGAAGTAAGAAGAACCCTAGCCTTAGAGAATGGTTTCGAAGCTCCTTTGCACTTGACCTTATACTCAATCGAATTCCCATCACTTTTCTGAGAGATTAAAGTGACATGGGGATTCTCGACTTTTTTGCTCTTGGCCTTCTTCTTCTTTGTTGCCTTAGCCTTCTTGACAACTTCCTTGGGGATGCTGGTCAGTTCAACTGAAACTTCTATGATAGTTGCCTCGTCAGGAGGTTCTTTCAAAAGATCAACTCCTAATGTCTCTCATGTGACAACAATGAAGCAAGAAACATGTGTGGGAGCACCTCTAGGGGGAATGGCATCATAGTAGACATCTCCGTCAATGCAAGAGAAAGAGAGTCTCTTATTAGGTGTGTCTATGATCGCGCCAGCAGTAGCCATAAAAGGTCATCCCAGGAGCAAAGAAACCTCAGATCCTTCGCTCATCTCCACAACCTCAAAATTAGTGGGCACCAAACAATTTCCTACTTTAACCAACAAGTCAGGGATTGTACCATATGGAGGTGAAGTGGAGGAGTTCGCAAACATAAGAAGCATCGTAGGGGGTCTTATATCAGCCTTTAATCGCTCAGCAATTTCCCTTGATATTACATTGACGCTAGACCCTGAGTCAACGAGAGACGCATCGAATTCAACTCCTGAGATGGAGCATGGAACTGCGAATTTTCATGGGTCTTCCCTCTGGGTCAACTGCCTCAGTGGTAGTGATGGATTTCTGGCCTTCATGAAGAGTGTTTTGATCTCTTCCTCAGTTTCTCTGCAATCTTTGAAGTGACTTAGCAGAGGCCAGCCCTCTACAGCTTCTTCAAAAGTGAACGAGTGGGGAATCCTTTGTACCCTCTTCTCTAAGCCACACAACTGATTTGGAGTGATAGGATCTATGAGGTGTTTAGGAATAGGATTCAGCTTCTTGGGCTTGCGAACGCTTTCTCCGATCACCTCAGGTGTTTTCACAACTTCTGGCTCGTTCAACGAGGGGTATCGATCGACACCAGGTAGGGTATCGATCGATACTCTCGCTCTTGAATCGTCTCTGGCAGATTTATCATCATCAAAAGGAAGCTCCACAACTGATTTATCTAACAAAACTTTGCATATGGCGTCCTCCCATTCCTTCCTTGTCAAAATACGAGGCATAGGATAAGGTATCCTGGGTATATACACTCGTTCTGCAACTACCTTAGGCACCTTAGTCGAAATCTCAGGTGTCTCCTCAGGAATCGCCTCAGTATCGACCGATACCAATGGGGTATCGGTCGATACACGGGTTTTGGAAGTATCCCGTTTCAGAATTGTAACTGGCATCGATCGACACTTGGGGGTATCGATCGATGTCTTGGCGATTTTAGAATCCCAATCGTCATCTTCATCAGCATTATCGAAAATTCCTGCATTAAATCCCTTTTCTACCACTGCAGTGGCTTCTTTAGCACTTCCTATGGTAATTGCATTAACATGTGCTCTTGGATTTTCAGTTCTCCCTAGAAGAAAACCTTCCTGCCTCTGCACAACTGATGCGGTCTGAGCAACCTGAGTTTCCAGCTTCCTCTGAGAAAGGTTGACAGCTTCAATCTTCCCATTCAGGTGGTCAATCTTCCCATTGAGATCAGTGTACAGATGGTCAATCTTCCCATTGAAATCCACTTGCAGTTTTTGCTGTCCCTGAAGAATCTGCTCAAGCATGGATTCCATCTTATTATCTGTAGACTTTTGAGAGATGGGATTGTACGAAGAATTCCCGTAATTTCGAGTGTTGTTACTGAAGTTTCTGTTGTTGTTGTACCCAAATTGCTGACCCTGAAATCCAGAACCACCAACGTAGTTACAATCCTCCATTTCATCTCCACCGATATTATCGACTCCATCAGCAAAGTGTACAGTCTTTTTCGACTTCCCAATCAAAATATCCAGCTTGGCTTGAACTGCAGCAATCTGCGATCCATCAATTCCTCCAGCCTGTTTCTTCCGCTCGAAATCAGCATTCTTGGTGCTATTGCTAGACGCCAAGTTCTCAATCAGCACAATCGCATCATCTGGATACCTGGTGTTGAAGTTTCCATTACTCACAGTATCCAGAGCCATCTGATACCTCCAATCGATTCCTCTGTAGAAAGTACCCAGCAGCTGAACCTGATTGAACCCATGGTGAGGACAATCCCTCTGATATGACTTGAAACGAATCCAAGT
This sequence comes from Eutrema yunnanense, assembly GCA_002933935.1. Taxonomy (NCBI): domain Eukaryota; kingdom Viridiplantae; phylum Streptophyta; class Magnoliopsida; order Brassicales; family Brassicaceae; genus Eutrema; species Eutrema yunnanense. Next base: position 237,947 of record PKML01031101.1, read on the forward strand.
TGCTTTAAGTGCCTCTGTTGGACCCTGAGCGAACTGAGAGATCTTGTTCTTGAGCTCCTCGAATCTTGCATCATCACAGAAATTTATCAGGAACGCATTCTTTGTCTCATCCCATGTAGTTAGCGAATCAGGAGCCAACTGCTTCAGCCAATAAGCAGCATCCCCACTAAGAGAGTATGTGAAAAATTTGCATAAGAGGAACTCGTTGGGCACTCCATTGTACTTCATACCAGTGACCAAATCTTCGAACCTCTCGATATGATCCATGGGATGTTCATGAGATAAACCATGGAAAGGGTTCTGACTCACGAGAGCATAGTACGCAGGCTTCAGCTCGAAATCGTTCCTCTGAAAAGTTGGGATGCGAATCGCAGATCGATTGGCATAGAACTGATCAGGTCTGTTGTGCTCGCCAAGTGTCCTAACTCGATCACCTGCAACATTCCCAACATTGGCGCGCCCAGCTGGCGCGACAATCTCAACAACAACAGCAGGGACAACAACAGCAGGGACAACGACGTTTCCAGCTTCATCAAGTTGCTACCCTCTCTCATTGCACACTTGACCCTCTTGGTCTCTCAGAACTCCAGCTGCATCAGGTCTTAATATCACTGTGTTGCTCATCTCTGATGTCTGCTTCGTCTTCCTGTTTGTACGTTCCAAATTCACACCTGAAACACACTAGGTAAGACACGTTAGTAACAAAAACACGTTGAGTATCGATCGACACTGGATGGTATCGATCGATATCAACAAAGAAATCGCCCTAATATCGACCGATACTGGTGAGTATCGATCGATACCGACGAACTTAGTCGAAACTCTACGGCTAAAATCTAATGGCGAATTGAGTCTCTGACAACGGCGCCAAATTTGATATGCTCAAATTAATACCCTAACAGTACTAAAGCAGTAGTTGTAATATAGTTAGGGGTCGAACACAAGGACTCACAGAAATCACACAATAAATTATGTTTCAATGTATCCATGCTCATGCTATATGGTGTTGACATGAGTGAACCTTCCAAAATCCTTCAATGGACCTTGACGAAAATCTTTGACGAATGTTCCAAATTTATGAAACACATGATCTGACTCTTGATCGACAGATTCTCCCATTCTGGATAATATGGACAATCTGGAAAACACGTAATGAGTTTCTGTTTCAAAAACAAAACACTCACCGTAATGACGATGCAAAACGAGGAATTAATGGTGTTGCAGAATGGGGCTCTGTTCAGAGAAAGAATCAACTGATAAGTGAATCAACCATTTATGTGCATAGAAGTAGTCAATGGGAACCACCGGAGGATGTATGGGTAAAATACAACTTTGACAGTAGTTATATACAAAATGGAAATTGTGTTGAAGTGAGATGGATTATGCGTGATCATATTGGAAAATTCATAGTAGCGGGGCATGCAAAGCTTACTCAAGTTTCAATACCATTACAAGCATAAGCAAGGGGATTTCTTCATGTTGTTGAAACATTGTGGGTGCAAGGATGGAGGAAAGTATGGTTCGAAGGAGACAATATGGAATTGACAACTTTGATCAACACAAGAACTACAAGTACATATATTAAATAATATCATTTTTGATATTCGTCATTGGATTACGAAGTTGCCGCTTTGCTCATTGAGCCATGTAAATCATGAACGCAATCAAACTGCTGATATTCTAGTGAAAAAGTGTATGAATATGATGATGTTTTTTCGATTTTCGACCCTCCACCAATATGGTTGGTATACTTTTTGTATCATCTTTTTACCATTTAATATAATCAGAAGTTAAAAATAAGCACTATTCTGTTATTTTCATGACAAAAACGTGATTTTTCCATCAAAAATACGGTTTCCACAACTTTTTTCGTAAAAAATGTAACACGAATTTCACATTTGCCCGTCAAAAACATTATTCCCCGTTTTTCCGCCAAAAATGTGATTCCATATTTTCCCACCAAAAACATGATTTCACATTTTTCCGCCAAAAACATGATTCTGCGTTTTCTAGCTAAAAACGTGATTTCGCTTTTTCCCGCCAAAAACGTGATTTCACGTTTTCCCGCCAAAACGTGATTTCACGTTTTTCAGCCAAAAACACGATTCTGCGTTTTCCAGCCAAAAACGTGATTCTGCGTTTTCCCGCCAAATACGCGATTCCGCGTTTTTCCGCCAAAAACACGATTCCGCGTTTTCTCACCAAAAACGTGATATTGCGTTTTCCCGCCAAAAACATGATACTGCGTTTTCCCGCCAAAAACGTGATTTGATCACATTTTCTGCCAAAACGCGATTCCGTGTTTTTCCGCCCAAAAACGTGATACTGCGTTTTCCCGCCTAAAACGTTATTCTGCATTTTTCCGCTAAAAACGTAATATTCCGCATTATCCCGCCTAAAACGATATTCCGTGTTTTCCCACCTAAAACGATATTCTGCGTTTTCCCGCCAAAAACATTATTCTGCGTTTTCCCACCAAAAACGTTATTCTGAGTTTTCCTCCCAAAAACGTAATTTTGCATTTTCCCGCCAAAAACGTTATTCTGAATTTTCTTGCCAATACGTTATTTTGCATTTTCTTGCCAATATGTTAATTATGTGTTTTCCTGCTAAAAACGTCATTCCTCGTTTCCCGCCAAAACATTATTTTGTATTTCCCTACCATAAATGTAATTTCACATTTCATATCAAATATATGATTCGACGAATTCATGACCAATTCACGATAATTAAAGAAAATTTGTCGATTCATAATATAAGTACATCATAATATTATTCACCAATTTTAATTTTCTCATTTTAAAATTATTAATGATAATTTAAATAAATTTTTGTGATATTTTTCACCAATTTTAAATTTCTCATTTTAAAATTATTAATGATAATTTAAATAAATTTGTATGATTCATGGGTCACCCATTTGACCCATTGATATATGACCTCATGACCTATCTAATTACATGGGTCTGACCTATGACCTATTTACCTTCAACCCATTAGGGTCATGGGGTCATGGGTGGGTGACCCATTTTGACACACCTAACTACAAACGACTGACATACACTTTAACTACCGAAAACTAGGCCGTGCGCGGATGATAGCATCTAAAGCACACAAAATCTTAATCTAGCTAACACACAAGTTCATTAAGATAGTATTAACTACAAATCGCATGTTTTGATATCGAATTAACTGAAATAGTCATCATTAATGTTATTTATTTATGAACAATGATCCCTTAATCCGTTCAGAGTTATAGTAATTATATACTTCCTCCATTTCTTTATATAAGAGGTTTTAAGCATTTTATTTTGTTTCACTTTATTAGATTTTCTCACATTTTCATATAAAGTAGTTGACCGAGAATATGAGCTATGTAGTAATAGTGGCCATTTATATTCTCAAAGTTGTTTTTTTTTTATATAACAATATTTAATTGGTTAGATTGGTTTAATTGAATGATGATTAAATATAAAATAATTAGTTTTAAAGCAAAAATAATTTTTTTTAATCTCTGTGGTTTTAAGCAAAACCTCTTATATAAAGAACCCGAAGGAGTAATAATTAATCAGAACGAGAAAGAAAAAAAAACAGAAATAAGAGAGAAAGAAACGGAGGTCCATTAAGAATCGCTCCCTAATTTTCAACAAGAGTGTGTGTATGAGAGAGAGTGTGTCTTCGACCACCCAAGCCAGCCATCGCTATATTATTTACCCTCTCATCCCTCGAGACGTGTCCTCTCTCTAACTGAAAAATATTCCTCTCATTTCCCTCCCTCGTAAAACAATACCTCCCTCTCCCATTTTTGATTTCTCTCTCTCTTCTTCTCCCTCTCGTCATTTTTTTTTTAATTTCTCTGATTCATGCTCCGCGAGAAATTGTGTTTCCTCGTCTCTGCTTCAGGTGAATTCCTACCTCTCCGTCAAATTTACCTTTTCCGGCGATAATTGTTTCTTATGAAGGGGATCTAAGAGCTCTGCGCATCGAACGTGAGTCTTCTCTTTCGTTCCTTTTGTTTTACGTACGATGCAGAAATTTTCATGTCGATTCAGCTTCCTTTGATTGTTTTTAAGGAAATTAAGGTAAGATAACATTGAATCGATGTCCAGTTTCTGTTTCCGTTTTTGATTTCTTCTCGCCTGAGCTCCGTTTTGATTTTGGGAATGTTTGTTGTTATTGATCATTAGGTCCTTTTGTTTCGCGTACGATACAGAGTTTTTTCCTTTGAATTTCTTGTAGAAAATTATGAGATGAGATCATTGAAACGATTGTCCAGTTTCCGTTTCGTTTATTGATTCTTCTCGCCTGAGTTTCTGATTTGTGAATGTTTGTCGTTATTGATCGTGATGTCCTTTGATTTGCGTACGATGCAGAGATTTTATCCTGCCGATTCAGTTTCCTTGAAATTCATAAGAAATTGATATTTCGCTTCCGTTTTTGTTTTCTTCTGGATTTCAATTCTACTCGCCTTCTGATTGTGCGTATGTTTCCGCAACTGTTTTATTGCACAGAATAATCGAGAATAAGGAATCACAAACTAATGTTCTAATCAAATTGTTGTATACCTCAAATCTAGACATAGCATCTTAATCTCTGGACATTACGTTGTTTTTTGGTAGATAAAATCCTTCGATCTTTGTGTTTATTTGTTGAAAATCTCGGTATCACTGTGATTGTTTCTTACAGGGAGAGATGGCTCAGAGCAGTACATCTCATGACTCTGGCCCTCAGGGGCTAATGAGGCGGCCATCACGTAGCGCCGCCACAACAGTGTCAATTGAAGTTTTTGATCATGAGGTGGTTCCAGCCTCCCTTGGCACCATTGCCCCTATTCTGCGTGTTGCTGCAGAGATTGAACATGAGCGCCCTCGTGTAGCCTACCTCTGTATGATTTCTGCGTTTTCCTTCTTCTTTTTTTCGCTTCAAGGATAAAGTCAAATTACTCCGATTTATGTTGCTCACTTAACTATCCCTGTGTTTGTATAAAGGTCGATTTTATGCATTCGAGAAAGCTCATAGGTTGGATCCAAGCTCTAGTGGTCGAGGTGTGAGGCAATTCAAGACACTTCTCTTCCAAAGATTAGAAAGGGTGATCACCTCTTACTTTTCTATCTCTTTGTTGTACGCAGTAAATAGCCATTAAATCAAGGTTTTATATTCTTAGCGCCACACATAGACAGCCAGTATTAATATATAGATTGTTCCATCTGCATTAGTTTTCTTGCTGTTCCATATCGTAGTCTTCACAAAGGATGTTTTCAAGTGCATTCAAATTCCAGTTTAATAGTTCATTGTCTCAGACCTTCATCTTATGATACAAATCGCTGCTCGACAAGCCCCTTTACTTGCAAGCTTTAGTTTGCAAATTACTCATAAATGGGATTCCAGAGCAGATTTTGTTTTACACTTTACTTTGAGGATATCCATTTCAAATGAATACGGATAATGAGATTTTCTTCTGACATGAGTGGAGCTGATAACAAATTTTACGATACAGGACAATGCTTCGAGTCTTGCTTCTAGGGTGAAGAAAACCGATGGACGGGAAGTTGAGAGCTACTATCAACAATATTATGAGCACTATGTCAGAGCACTTGACCAAGGGGAACAAGCAGACAGGTAAGGATTGTTTTCTGTATATAAACACTCTTGTGTTTTCCAAACTTTGGCCATGCTGGCGTATTCAGATTATGAAGACTTTGAAGTTAATTAGTACAGTGTTCATACCTGACGGATTTTGTGAACCAAATCTTGCAGGGCTCAGCTTGGTAAAGCATACCAGACGGCCGGAGTGCTCTTTGAAGTGCTCATGGCAGTAAACAAGAGCGAGAAAGTTGAAGCAGTAGCTCCTGAGGTTTGTGTCCAAATTCTATTTCTTTAAAGCTACCAGGACAGATATAAAAATATCCTTATTCAGTTAATTGATATGGGAGTTTGAGAATTTTCTATGTGTGTTTCTGAATAGATTATTGCAGCTGCTAGAGATGTCCAAGAAAAGAATGAAATTTATGCACCGTACAATATTCTTCCACTGGATTCTGCTGGGGCCTCACAGTCTGCTATGCAGCTTGAGGAGGTATACATTATTTGAATGAGTCTTTCCATGCTCTAATCTTATCGCTGCTCACTTTTGATATCTGTTTTCTTGATGACTAGGTCAAAGCTTCTGTAGCTGCCTTGGGGAACACTCGTGGATTGAACTGGCCAGCTGGATTTGAGCAGAACAAAAAGAAATCCGGAAATCTGGATCTTCTTGACTGGTTAAGAGCTATGTTTGGATTTCAGGCATGTTGGTGATCTGAATAGAGTAACAAGACGATCTAATGTATTGATGTTGTACCTGTGAGATATGTGTCTTACTTTTTATTTCTTTGATTTTCACAGAGAGACAATGTCAGGAACCAGAGGGAGCATCTGGTTTGTTTACTTGCTGACAATCATATTAGGTTGACTCCCAAGCCAGAGCCTCTGAACAAGGTACCTTTGATAGTTCTGGCCGTTCACCTATAGAGCATTTGGGCATGTGCTTTGGATATGGTCGGATTAAAATTCAGAGACCTTGTGAACAACACCATAGATGGTTATTCATTTTAGTCAAGGGTTTATATTCCAGGACCCTTAAACAGAATTGTCCGATGCTGATAAAAAAAAAAGCCAAGCATTATCTCAATATTCCATAAATTCAGGATATATCTTCATCTGTTAAACACTTTTCCTTTAGGAAAGGACTCATTATCAATTTAATCTATAAATGCAGCTCGATGACAGAGCAGTTGATGCTGTGATGACAAAGCTCTTTAAGAACTACAAGAACTGGTGCAAATTTTTAGGACGTAAACACAGTTTAAGGTAGAAAGCAATATTTTCTCTAAGTTGATTGGAAGGGAAATGTTTTGAATGATGTTCATACTCTAATCAAAATTCACTCAACTATTTCTTATGCAAAGGCTTCCTCAAGATGCTCAAGATATACAACAGCGGAAGATACTATATATGGGTTTGTATCTTCTCATCTGGGGTGAAGCTGCAAATATTCGCTTCATGCCAGAATGCTTGTGCTATATTTTCCACAATGTCAGTAATACATTCAGATTTTGTTGATTTACCTTTTCGTTGGTGTGTTCTGGCTGATATCATGGGTTAAAACATAAGAGTATATCTAAATTTATCTCTTGTTTATGCCCAGATGGCTTATGAACTCCATGGTCTCTTGGCTGGAAATGTCAGCATCGTTACTGGAGAAAATATCAAGCCTTCTTACGGTGGAGATGATGAGGCATTTCTACGGAAGGTCATTACGCCAATCTACCGTGTAGTTCAAAAGGTACATGTTTGACTGATAGGTCAATGGCATTTTAAGAATCGTGACCTCGTATATATACACAATAGCTATCTTTTCTATGAATTAGGAAGCAAATAAGAATGCAACTGGAAAGGCTGCTCACTCAGATTGGTCCAACTATGATGATCTGAACGAATATTTCTGGTATATTTGAACTCAAGTCTGTAAATTGAACATTTACTTGGTTGAGATACCTTAATTTTCTCGTATCGTTTGCTCATTACTGTTATACAGGTCTCCAGATTGCTTCTCCCTTGGCTGGCCAATGCGTGATGATGGAGATTTTTTCAAATCAACGCGTGATATGGCACAGGTATTCCCTTGTAGTTTTCCTTAGCTGTTTCTATGTCTTCATTGAGCTTCAGTGTTTTCTCAATTTTACATTAATTGACAGGGGAAAAAAGGATCGTTAAGAAAAGCGGGAAACACAGGCAAATCAAATTTCACCGAAACTCGAACATTTTGGCACATATATCACAGTTTTGACAGACTCTGGACATTCTACCTATTAGCACTCCAAGTAAGCAATCTGGCACGAGCTATACACATGATTTCTCATAACATGAGCCAGTGAAAATAACATTTTGGCTTTTCAAAACAGGCAATGATCATTCTTGCATTTGAACGAGTAGAGCTGAGGGAAATCTTACGCAAGGATGTTTTATATTCTCTCTCCAGTATCTTCATTACAGCAGCTTTCCTACGCTTCCTTCAGAGTATGTCACTTCAATGCTGTGACAAAATATTATTTATTTGGAGTTCCTCTGTGTTCATCATTTGGTTATTTTTCCTGGAAATAACGGTTACTTTTTTCTTGCTTCTATGCTAGGTGTCTTGGACGTTATCTTAAACTTCCCAGGTTTCCACAGGTGGAAATTTACTGATATTTTGAGAAATATTCTCAAGATCATCGTAAGTCTTGCTTGGTGTGTGGTATTACCACTTTGCTATGCCCAGTCCGTCTCTTTTGCTCCTGGGAAGCTGAAGCAATGGCTATCTTTCCTTCCACAAGTTAAAGGGGTTCCTCCGCTTTATATCATGGCTGTCGCTCTTTACTTGCTCCCAAATTTGCTGGCAGCTATCATGTTCATTTTTCCAATGCTTCGACGCTGGATTGAGAATTCAGATTGGCATATATTTAGACTGCTTTTGTGGTGGTCACAGGTATGAAGTCTGAGTTTTTTTACTTTGTTCTTTCTTCTAGTACTGTATGAAAATTATATTCTATTAAGTCAGCAAAACCCTTAGGCATGTTAGAAGAGCTCTGAACTCTCTGATAGTTGAGTTTATCTGCCAATTCAGGATCCATTTTCCGGTATTGTTGGTTAGTTATAGTATATGCAAATGGAGAGCACAGCTTGACTTTAAATTCTGGCTATATCAAAGATTAATTAAGTTATTGGATATGGTTATGTTCAGGGGAATATTATATATGTGGTTGATTACCCATTTAGTGTTGTGTTACATGTTTTTCCATTTCAGCCAAGAATTTATGTTGGAAGGGGGATGCATGAAAGTCAAATTGCACTCATAAAGTGAGTTTTGGGATCCAAACAAGTTTCACTGTAGAATTGATCGCACATAATGAAATTTATATCAATAGTTGACAAACATTGTTGTGTGCTAATATGTTTCTTGGAATTTCCAGGTATACGCTTTTCTGGCTGTTGCTTTTCTGTTGCAAATTTGCATTTAGCTACTTTCTACAGGTTTGACGCTGCATGACAATTATGTGACCTGATGTTCAAACTATAATAAGAGTACTCACCTTCAATACCTCTCTCTTATGTTCTCTCTCAGGTGAAACTTTTGGTTAAGCCAACTAACGCAATTATGAGCATTCGCCATGTAAAATATAAATGGCATGAGTTTTTTCCCAATGGTGATCTTTCTGCTTATGCTCTTTGCTTTGAACTATGCTTTTCGATTTTGCTTTTAGTATTTTGGGTAAGCTAAATGTTTCGATTATCCATGCAGCTGAGCACAACTATGGAGCAGTGGTGTCGCTGTGGTTACCAGTAATTCTGGTATATTTTTCTTAACCAATCCAAATGAACTATATAGCAAGTCCATGGATGTCTCATGTTCCTTAATTTTGTTTCAGGTTTATTTCATGGACACTCAAATTTGGTACGCTATTTTCTCCACTATATGTGGTGGTGTCATTGGGGCCTTTGATCGATTGGGAGAGGTAATAGTTTCTGGATCCATTCCACTCACTTCTTTTACCCTTGTTGTGTTACTACGAAGAAATTAAGGTCGTCCTGCATGACAATATTTTTAACACAAACTCATTTCTATTCTTCGTCCAGATACGAACGCTTGGAATGCTAAGGTCAAGGTTCCAATCATTACCTGGTGCATTTAACACGTACCTGGTTCCTTCTGATAAAACAAGGAGAAGAGGGTTTTCCTTGTCGAAAAGATTTGCAGAGGTTAAACAAGATTGATGCTCGTCTGTATCTACAAAGTGATTTTTGTAAGAATGTTGCCATACATCTACTAAATTATATCTGTATGCAGGTCACAGCAGCAAGAAGAACTGAAGCGGCAAAATTTTCCCAACTCTGGAATGAAATCATTTGCAGCTTCCGCGAAGAAGATCTCATCAGTGACAGGTAAAAACTTAGGTATTATACTGCCTTCTTTATGAATCCCATATTTTCTGTGTCTTAAAAACAACTGGTTTTTTTTTTCTTCAGGGAGATGGATCTGTTGCTTGTTCCTTATAGTTCAGACCCTAGTTTGAAACTTATTCAGTGGCCACCATTTTTGCTTGCAAGCAAGGTTTGTGGTCTTCTATTGACATCACAAATACCGTTTATTTTCTTATTGCTAAAGTTCTCTTGTTACAGATACCAATAGCATTGGATATGGCAGCTCAATTTCGAACAAAAGATTCTGACCTCTGGAAGCGCATATGCGCTGACGAATACATGAAATGTGCTGTCATTGAATGCTACGAATCTTTCAAACATGTCTTGCATACCTTGGTAATTGGGGAGAATGAGAAAAGGTATTTCCTCATTCATCTGAGAATTTCTTTATTATGATTCATGAAGCACTTAGAATATTCATTAAAATCTTAGTGGATACCTGCGCTCCAAAATTTATCTTACATCGAAGCTACTGGCTCTCTAACTAGTTCTGATCGTAAATGTTCTCTACCATGTATCAACTTTATTTGCTGATGTAGTGTAGAAACATTTCTCCTTCTAAGACCTTTAATATAAATAAATATGTATATGTTTTCATCATAAAGTTTGTTTTTTTAACCTTTGGCATATATATGAGCTTCAACCTGTCCCCTCTTTGAGTTTTAAAATTCATTTTAAAGATGCTAAGGAAAGATATAATACCACAGGATTATTGGTATCATCATCAAAGAAGTGGAGAGCAACATATCAAAGAATTCCTTCCTTTCGAATTTTAGAATGGCTCCTTTGCCTGCTCTATGCTGTAAATTTGTCGAGCTTGTCGGAATCCTGGTATGTGAATCACATCCTTGTGTTATCTATGATACTGATTTAAGATTGTTCGTGGTAGTATGATACTTTCCTATGCCAGAGACGGTGCAAGCCTCAAATTTAGGGCCTGTTTATGATTATAAGCCATGTTCGCTGCCACTTTCAGTAGGAATCTATGTTGTGGAGACTTTTTCAAGGCTTGCTTAGTTGGAGAAAATGTCACTTCATTGCTAATTAATGTACCGATATGGAAAAGTATTAACAAACCGAAGATTAAGGATAAGTTGTGATGGACGTGATAATACTTGTGAACTGTTAATGTTATCTGAGAAACTAGATAATTATGTATAACATCTGATGCTGCAGAAAGATGCGGACCCATCCAAAAGAGACACAGTGGTGCTGTTGTTGCAAGATATGTTGGAAGTAGTGACTCGAGATATGATGCAAAATGAAAACCGGTTAGTGGTATAGTTAGAGAATTGGAAAGTTTGTTTAGTGCCTATGTGAATATTTATTTAGTATCCACACAAACAAGAATAAACATGGGTGGCACTTCTTTTCAGTGAATTGGTAGAACTTGGGCATACTAACAAGGAATCCGGAAGGCAAATTTTTGCTGGTACTGACGCAAAACCTGCTATACTATTTCCTCCAGTGGCAACAGCTCAATGGGATGAACAGGTAAAAGCTCAAAAACATGAATTATGGCTAATTCTTAGGGATACTCTGCATTCTGAAGACCATTTTCAACATTACGATTTAATTCATTGTTGTAGATAAGACGCCTTCATTTACTCTTGACGGTAAAAGAATCTGCAATGGATGTTCCGACAAACCTTGAAGCGCGAAGAAGGATTGCCTTCTTCACAAATTCACTGTTTATGGATATGCCACGAGCTCCTCGTGTCAGAAATATGCTCTCCTTCAGGTCTGTGCTCCGGTTATCACCATTTCTTAACAGAATCTATGCTTCTAGTATAATACCATGTGCTATCTATATTTTCCAATTTAGATTTATGTACAGAATCCATGCACAGAATCCATCTTTTCACATTTTGCTTTTCTTTGGACTGGAACGAATGTAGTATATACAATCCATGTAGTTGCTACTATGGAACTATTATGAATTCCTACTGCAGAGAGGAGTTCTTCCTTATAGTAACCTTGGAGTTTTCTTTTTGCATTTACAGTGTTCTAACTCCGTACTATAGTGAGGAGACCGTCTACTCTAAGAACGACCTGGAAATGGAGAATGAAGATGGTATATCGGTTGTCTATTATTTGCAGAAAATCTTCCCAGGTATGTCTTATTGATGAGTTTTTGTTGATGGATATAGTTATTTCTTAATGCTTTCGGTAATTGATATGGCCCACCATTTCAGATGAATGGACTAACTTCTTGGAGCGGCTTGGTTGTAAAGATGAAACTGCTGTTTTGGAGAGTGAAGAAAATATATTGCAGCTCCGCCATTGGGTTTCTTTGAGGGGACAGACTTTGTTTAGAACAGGTAAATTTATACCATCCACCGTCTACTTATATTTTGCTATATGGTTTTTTGCTTACAGCTTTTAGTATCCTGCAGTTAGAGGAATGATGTATTACAGGCGGGCACTAAAGCTTCAGGCTTTTCTTGACATGGCTACTGAAAAAGGTGAGGCGTGGTTACTTGAATGTGCTGAACCAAAATCAGTTATACAGGTCAAACGTGCAAGTGTTGTCAACTGACAGTATAATGTCGATTCTTACATTCTACAACCAAACTACTGAAGCGATATTTGAAGTGTTTTGAAGTTCCATATCGAACACATGTTCAACACATTCTGGAGTAAGTACTTAAAACATTTCTTTTGTTTACAGAAATATTAGCAGGGTACAAAGCCATTTCAGAGCCAACTGAGGAGGACAAGAAAAGTCAGAGATCCTTATACGCTCAATTAGAGGCAGTAGCAGATCTCAAATTTACTTACGTTGCTACCTGTCAGAACTATGGTAATCAGAAGCGAAGTGGTGACCGGAGAGCTACTGATATCCTTAATCTAATGGTTAAGTAAGTCCCTCCTCCATCCTTTCTGCTGAATAGATTCCAGAAATTTAAAATTCTTTTTTCATGCTTTGATTGATTCCCTGGTGAGTCTCATCATTCATATCCGATGCTGCAGCAATCCCTCTCTCCGTGTAGCATACATTGATGAGGTTGAGGAACGAGAAGGCGGAAAAGTCCAAAAAGTTTTCTACTCGGTGCTTATCAAGGCTGTTGAGAACCTTGACCAGGTATTCTTACTAATTGAAATCTTAACAGATTAGCTAAAACTATGTCATATTCAAGAACCCCCAGATTTTTAACTCTGTATCTGTTACTTTTCAAAGGAAATATATAGGATAAAATTGCCTGGTCCAGCAAAAATAGGAGAAGGAAAGCCCGAAAATCAGAATCATGCTCTCATTTTCACAAGAGGAGAAGCTCTCCAGTCTATTGACATGAATCAGGTAAAACTATTCTCCCCCAACCGAAACATAATGCACTATTCCTTGTTGGAAGAATGTTACTTACCATAGTATCTAATGAATAGGACCATTACTTGGAAGAAGCACTGAAAATGAGGAACCTGCTCGAAGAGTTCAATGAAGACCATGGAGTACGTGCGCCCACTATTCTTGGTTTCAGAGAACATATTTTTACTGGCAGGTATTTGAGAAATTTGGTTTTTATGTTATTATGCTGAGTATAGAAATTCGTTCTTTCTTCTAGCTGATATATATATATATATATATATATATATATATATATGTGTGTGTTTCCCTTCGGCAGTGTTTCTTCTTTAGCCTGGTTTATGTCCAACCAAGAAACAAGCTTTGTGACCATTGGTCAGCGAGTCCTCGCAAGTCCTCTGAAGTATGTCATGCTCAATTCCTTGTTTCACTACACAATATCGCTTAATACAAAACATGAAGCTTATGCCTGATTTCTGATTTCAGGGTCCGGTTTCACTATGGTCACCCTGATGTCTTTGACAGAATCTTCCACATCACTCGTGGTGGCATCAGCAAAGCATCACGCGGCATAAACCTTAGCGAGGATATCTTTGCTGGTTGGATTCTCGACTTTACTTCTTTAAGGAAAATATATTTCTATGTTTCCTTCATGATCTACTTATGACTGATTCATGTATATATCTAGGTTTCAACTCAACTTTAAGGCGTGGTAATATCACTCATCATGAGTACATCCAAGTAGGGAAAGGAAGAGATGTTGGTTTGAACCAGATATCCCTCTTTGAAGCCAAGGTTGCTTGTGGTAACGGGGAGCAAACATTGAGTAGAGATCTCTACAGACTTGGGCATCGCTTCGATTTCTTCCGCATGATGTCTTGCTACTTCACAACGATAGGCTTCTACATCAGCTCGATGGTAACTTCTGATCTTCTAATGTCAAGCTGAGCTTAGCTTCGGCTCATAGCTTCCTTAACATAACTGAGTTATTCTCTGTATTGCAGATTGTTGTCCTCACGGTTTATGCATTCTTGTATGGAAGACTTTATCTGTCACTGAGTGGAGTGGAGGATGCAATAGTAAAGTATGCAGCGGCTAAAGGAGATAGTTCGCTCAAGGCAGCAATGGCGTCGCAGTCCGTAGTGCAGTTGGGTATGCTTATGACACTTCCAATGATAATGGAGATTGGGCTAGAGAGAGGATTCAGAACTGCATTGTCCGACCTAATCATAATGCAGCTTCAGTTAGCGCCCGTCTTCTTCACCTTCTCGCTTGGTACCAAGGTTCATTACTATGGACGAACCATACTACACGGAGGAGCCAAGTACAGAGCAACGGGGCGAGGGTTTGTGGTGAAGCACGAGAAGTTTGCAGAGAATTACAGAATGTATTCGAGAAGCCACTTTGTGAAAGGAATGGAGTTGATGGTTCTTCTGATATGTTACAAGCTGTATGGGAAAGCAACAGATGACTCAGTGGCGTATGCGCTTGTGTTGGGCTCAACCTGGTTCCTCGTTGGTTCCTGGTTATTCTCCCCGTTTCTTTTTAATCCATCGGGGTTCGAGTGGCAGAAGATAGTTGACGATTGGGACGATTGGAACAAGTGGATAAGCAGCAGAGGAGGCATTGGAGTGCCAGCAAACAAAAGCTGGGAATCCTGGTGGGAAGAAGAACAAGAGCATTTGCTTCACTCTGGCTTTTTCGGAAAGTTCTGGGAGATCTTTCTCTCGCTCCGATACCTCATCTACCAATACGGCATTGTCTATCACTTGAACTTAACCAAGGAGAGCAGACTCGGAAAACAGCAGAGCATCATAGTTTACGGACTGTCCTGGCTCGTGATAGTTGCAGTAATGATCATACTGAAGATAGTGTCAATGGGGAGAAAGAAGTTCAGCGCGGATTTCCAGCTGATGTTCAGATTGCTGAAGCTGTTTCTCTTCATTGGCTCAGTGGTGATAGTAGGAATGCTATTCCACTTCCTGAAACTAACAGTGGGAGATATCATGCAGAGTTTATTAGCATTTTTACCAACGGGATGGGCACTGCTTCAGATTTCGCAGGTTGGGAGACAAATAATGAAGGCTGTAGGAATGTGGGGTTCTGTTAAGGCTTTGGCTCGAGGATATGAGTACATAATGGGCGTTGTGATCTTCATGCCCGTCACGGTTCTTGCGTGGTTCCCGTTCGTCTCCGAGTTCCAGACTAGGCTTCTCTTTAACCAAGCTTTTAGCCGTGGCCTTCAGATTCAGCGTATTCTCGCCGGTGGTAAGAAACAAAAATGAGTCTTCACCACTACTTCTCTCATTTTTCTTATCACTCTATTGTTAATCTCTTATTACTAGTGTTTTCCTCGATTCTTTGTTTGTGTGTTTGTATCCTCTAACAAAAAGTTTACCTTCTTTTTTAAGTAAATGTTCAGAATTCATGTAAAGAATAATACTTGCTGAAAGAAGACAGTAACCCAATTGTTTTGTGTTTTGTTTGTCTTGCCGCTTTTTTTTTATCAAACCTTACGACTAAACTAGCTCAATGAAACATCCGATACACACATAGCATATGTGGAAAAGATACAAAGGAGAGAAGTAATAAAAGCTAACACCTAACATTGTCTCTTACACTTGGAATATTCTGTTTTACCTACAAGTAGAAGAAGATTCTACTCCTCTAAGGAATGACCTACGCCACCAAATCTGAAACGCCTTACTGAGATTAGGACACTCAGTCCCATGCTTAGAGAACCACCTGAACCATTCCATAAACACTTGATACTGCTGCTTCAATGGCAGCGTTAAAAGCGTTTGCCCCATCCCTTCCTCTACTTCCCTCATGTCTAGTCCTTTCTTGCATCTTTGTAGCCACCCAAAATCTACTAACATTGGCCTAAACCATGCTTCTACTAGCCCCGCTCTTGCTTCTCCTCCGCATTGCACTCTCCTTTTCCCCATTGCTATGAACATCACTCCTGTTACTCTGCTTAATTCATACCTCACCATTGGAGACGCCTTCTCGTGCATCTCCACTAGCCTTCTTTGCTTCCCCCATATCTCCACAAATTCCTCTGCTATTTCTAGATCTATCATGATTTCCAGCAGCCAATTTATGTTCTCCACCTCCCTCGATATACTTTCAATCAATGGCTTTCCTTTCTTGCTGCTATCACTACTGCCCTCATCAAACAGCTTAGCTAGTGAATCCACACAGTACTTGCCTGCTTTATATATGTCTTCCTTGTTGATCTCAGGCTGTTCTTTCTCGTACACTGAACTTTTGCAAAGAAGACCCTTCACCAGAGACTTGAGCTCGTTCCTAGGATTTACATCACTGCACGAGGTTATTGACCAAACCAGCTGCTTCGATAAGATGTCTTGTGAGTTTTCCGTCTCATTTGAATTGAATCTTGCCAAGATCTCACTGGTTGCAGCATCATCAAAGTTATAAATTGCAAGAAGTCTCCTCAGTTTTTCCTCTTCGTCTTCTGTCCATGGAACAGCTTCAAGATATTTCAGACAGGACAAGACAGCTCTTGAAAATTTGATTCCAGCCGCTACCTGTTTGTTGTTAAGAAACTTTGTTACCTCCACCAAACACAACGATTTGTTCATTGAAAACAATGAGAATCAATCTAACACGCAGAACAGAACAAAGATCAAAGTTCAGCACAACGATGTTCATACTCAACGACAACAAACACTGGATGCTTAAAAAAACCAGATATGTCAGCAAACACATGCAACAAATATCTTGGTAGAAAAACTTTAGCAGTAAGTAACTTGCACAGACATTTTTTTGGCCTCCTCAAGAACATATGAGTGTCCCAAAATACTTAACTGAAATGGCAGGATGAAGTTAGAATCATGTACCACAGACTAGTCTAGAGTATAAGTGACTATTACCCAAATATCTCACGGTGATGAAAAATCCAAATACGTATGTCAGCAATGTAGTCTAATACATCCTATCAAATAATAGATTCCTTCAAGGGTTTAGCCAAAGATGTGTGAGATTTGAATCCAGAGGCGAAAAGGCAGAGTCTTTATCAGCAAGCCATATGTAGATAACTAAGAATCAGCTATAGTAACTAAAGCAAAAATGCTAATAACAACAAACCCATCTATCTCCAAGAGCCAAATATAAGGAGAAGGAAGAGAAATTTCCATACCTCGAGTACATCAATGGCTCTGTAAACACCCATTTTCATAAACTTCTTGATAATGCCATTACTTTCCTCAAACATGAGTTCTACAGTTTCCCTAAAAACCCCAAGATTCTCCACATCAGAAACTTCCATCCTGCATGTGTTCTTCAATCCTAAAGATGAAGACTTCTCAGCAATCAGAGCCGCGAAAACATCCGAATTCGCTGCTAAAACCTCCGAGCTCAGCTCCAACACCATAACCCCACCATTTCTCCCCTTCAAACTCAACCTAGCGTCGTAACCCGAATCTGAGACAGTTGCCTCGATCTTCGGTGCTCGGAAACTCTCTGAACGGAGCTTCGGTGCTGAATCTGTAACCACATCCTCTTCGTGAGTAGTCTCTTGCATTGTATTGATGGTGGGATCCGAATCTATGGGAGAAACCCGACCCGGAGATAAGATCCGACGCGGGTCGATTCGACCTATTAAAGCAGATTTAGAGCTCTGCGGTGAGCAAGGAACCGATTTGGGGCCCGGTTTATCAACATTTTCCGGTTTGGTCCTCTGATGCGGCGGCGCGGCCTTGGCTGGTATGTGGTTACGAGATGAAATTGAAAGAGCATCAGGACTCGCCGGAGGAACGGCGAAAGAGCAACACCACGATCGTCGCCGGGAAAGAGGTCCGGTGCCGGAATATGTAGGTTTACGGAGGTCGGAGTCGCCCATTGTCATCATGAGAGAGAGAGAGAGAAGTGAGGTGGTGAAGTAAAGTTGAGATTATTCTGTTTGCTTTCTATTTCTGTTTCTGATGTTTTACTTTATTTTATTATATACGAGATGGTTGTCCACGCGATTATGCGGATGTGTATTGGTATCTTGTTTAAAAAAAAAATTAATTTACGATTATAATAAAATAATATACTTTTGTTCAAGTGGAGTTTTTTTTTAAAATAACTCGGTATTACATGATTCTAAAATATATACAATCACTCGGTATTACATGGTTCTAATTTTTGTTTAAACATCTAATAATTTAAAACGGAGAGGATATGTCATTAGTAAGAAAATTCTAAAACATACAAATTTACAAACTTGCATATATGTAGATAAATATTCTAAATTATCTATATTTTATCATTTTTTATATAAGAAACAATAATCATTTTCCAATAAATTCTTTTAAATATCATAATTTACGTTATCACATTCTTCTCTCTAATTTCTCAATCGCATCATCATCTCTTCTTTCTTGCCTTTCCGCCTAGCAAAAAAATAATCCAAAACGTGGTAGTTATCTCATGTGTGCTACTTTTATTGGTTTTTGTTATATAAGAAAGAAAATCATTGAATTGTTTTTTTTTCCGATGATCTAGGCTGTCCGGTCGACATCCGACTGGAGAGATGCAGACTGGGTACCACATGCCAAACCAATAAGACTTCGCGCCTTCCGACTATTGCCTTGAGTGAGTTAGCCCAGCTGACAAAACCTTCTCACGGGTTTTCAACTGGACCGAAACCCAATGTCAGCTTTCACACACGTTTATGACCTTGTTTCGAGTATATGCGTCAAGGGAGAATCGAATTCGGGTGGGAATGTACCTTTTACCTATCCGTCCTCCTCCGACCGACCACTCGACCACACCCGTGTGGGGTAGGAAAATATTAAAAAATATTTTTCCTACCAACGGACTCAAACCTAAGGCCTCTCACTCACAATGGCAGGAGTACCACTAGAGCACGAGTACCACTAGAGCACGAGCCTCTTGGTTAAATCAATCATTGAATTGTTAGTTTTTTTTTATTACACACTTTACTTCAAGCTTTTTAAACACATCCAATTTATGCAAATCTACAAAACGAAACATAAGCTTGAGATTCTTGCAAGTATCAATAGGGGAAATAATCAAAATTATTTGAAAAATTGTGTGTGATGTGGTGTGGCAGAAGAAAAATTCTTGTTATTTATAAGAAAAGTGTAAAAGTTATATGAGTTTAGCTGTTTTAACATATGTTACAAAATACATGCTTGGCCATTAAGATTCAATTAAAAATGAGCCATTATTATGGTTGAATCACACGTTACAAAATACATATGGGTAGTGCAATTTTTTATTATGTTTTAATGTCTTTTTAATGTACAAAATTAATGGACTGTTATTATGATTTTTTTTTTCTTTCTTTTAATAAATTTGACTTATACATCATATAATTGTGGGTATAATGATGGGGTGATTTATTGTTTCCACTAACTGTAGTAACTTTTGAAAATTATATTGATGGGGTTATTTTAGTGTTCTCTTTGAATTGTTTTTTTTTTTATAAACAATACTGTTTAATATACTAATAAATGGAGCAATTTAAGTTGGTGTAATTATATTTTATTTTTTTGAGAAGGTATAATTATATTGATCGTTTGATGTATCAGTTTTTTTGGGTCAAGGGGTTGATTTATGAGTTATGATATTTTAATTTAGTTATATATATGATTTATTTTCTAAAGTCAAGTGAGTCATAGATGTTACATATTTTCTTGCATAAGTTGAATGAATTTAATATGGTTTAATTGTGTAGTTTAAATGAAATGTTTTTTTTAATGAGAGTGTTAAATGGACTAATAGGGAGACTGAAACCTTTTTTTTATATATACTAGATGAGTATCCACGTTACGTGCGGGTTTTTATGTCTTAAATATCTTCTCACAATATTTTTTCGTTATATTAGTTTTATTGTTTAGAATTTAACATTTTTTGTATGTGGATTTATAGTTTGATAGTAATGATTTATTTGATTACTTTTGTATCTTGTAGTATAAGTACCATTCTTAAGTTTTCAAATTTTTAGGACTCCAAATTGTCCATGTTTTTGCACCTTCTAGATATAATATATTCTTGTTTCTGAATTGTGTTTGATAATTTTTTTTAGCCTTATAATTGATACTAAGACTTTTCGGTCTCAAAGAGGTATCAATAGCTCTAAATACAAGCAGTATAAGAGGTTATCAATCCGTATTAGGAGATTATTCTAAACACTCAGAATGCAAGGAACCTATGTAAGTTAAGCTAATTAAAAGGGGTTTTGTGATTAAGTATCCAAATTAAAACAAGTAAGCAACTAAACAAGATGTAAATCAATAAGCAAAAGCGGATTCAAAGATGGGATTCTGGATATAAGATAACCCAAGTTCAATTCATGATGTTCATTTACTCAAACAAGCTAATCCCTATGCATAAGACCCTTAACTTGACTAATTCTCTTTCAAACAATTAATCACTATATGCTAATCACCTAATCCATTAACAAACTCTCATTTGTGGATCATTAATTAGCAAACATTAAGTTTAAATCAACAATATCTACCAAAATATACCCTAGACAACTATTATCATAGGCTAGGAGTGTAAATCTCTTGTTTAGTTCATCAAGGCATTTCATCAAACACTTGGTGTGCATGAAATGCCTTATGATCTAAACCTACTTTTTCAAGCTAGATTTAGCATTAAGAACACTAAACAAGAAATGATATAAGGAGATCTAACCCTAAACACCATGAATCAAGCTTTGGATCATCCTAATCTACCCCATCTCTAAACCCTAAAAGACTACTCAAGACCCATTAGGAACCAACCAAAATCGATGGGGATAGAGGTTGAATCCATGGATGAATGTTGAATAATCAAGATAGAAAGAAGATAGATGGAAACAAGTAGTAAATTGCATAAAACAAAGGATCATTTTTACAAATCTCAAACTATCTCAGAGGTGAGGGTTTTTAGTCGGTCCAAAACTCTGTTCCGGGACCGCTTGAAATGGACCGTGCTGATCTTGGTAGGTCGGGTTTCCCGGAGAATGATTTCTGGCTTGGACCGCCCTCCTTCTGGTCGGTTGAGATTTCACGAGTGTGGCGGTTAGGATTCCTATTCCTAGACCGCCTGAAGTGGACCGTGCCGATCTTGGTAGGTCGGGTTCACGAAGATACTCCGGTTCTATGCTAAGTCCTTCTCCGAACACGTAGCCGATTAATGTGCTTGAGCCTCGGGACTTCCAAAGTACCTAGATTATACTCCATAACATGCAAGACATTCTAAGACCTAATGCAAACATCATATTCTCTAAACAAGACCAAAACATGCATGCAAGACCTAGATATGCTCGAATGTGACTCAAAATGCAAAGTAAAATGTATGCTATGAAGGCTAAAATGAGAGGATATCAACTCCCCCAAACTTACTCATTTGCTTGCCCTCAAGCAAACAAATAAGAAAAAGTAGGGAGAGAGGTTCGATGGTGGGAACTCAAATCCACAATAGCACAAAAAGAAATCATGTTCAACGTCCAAGTAATGTAGTTCCAAAATGCACAAGTGAGATTACTCCAAAGGAGTTAGTCATTCCTATTTCATCGTGTACCAAATTCAAACCCCAATCTACACAAGGAATCATATTCTCCAACCCCTTAACATTTATTAGTGGCGTAACCATGAATCATGTTTATGCAAGGTCAAATCGAATTCGTTTGGCTAAGGGTTCGGTTATGAGATGAAGGTGATCTCATTATCATGCATGGGTAATCAAGTACAAGGATCTCTCATGAAATGAACAAACTTTAGCAAAATGCTAAAGGTAAAAGGCAACCTATGCATACAAGGGAGAATTCTCATCTACCCAAATGCCTACAGTGTCTCTAACCTAAAACTTCCTAACCCGTTGTGCCCACAACCTAAGCTACCCTTTTCATCCCAAGGCATTTTGCCCTTTTCACACCCACACATGCTTCTTGTGCTTTCGCTTCACCTTCTTCTCTCATTGGAGATCGACTTCTTCTTCCTTGATGTCATGGTTTGGTGCTTCCTTGTTTTGACTTAGCTCTTTGTTTCTTCTTTTTGTTCACACCTTTTCTCATCTTTGATGCTTTGGCCTTTTCGGCTTTCTTCTTTTTCCTTGAATCTTTTAGGCTATCTTATTCTTAGAGCTAGTCTTATGATTTTATTTTTGCACCAACCAATCTATATAATTCCGATCCCCTTTTTCTTTCTCCCTTTTCATCATTTCCAATCCACCTTAGCATTCCAATCATACCCAATCGCCAAGTTTTAAACCGTTCCCCCAAACTTGAATCAAGAACCGCCATCCTAACTAGCCTATCCCTAGATTAACTCCTTGATGATGGAGCTAAATCTACATGAGAATTCCCTCTTGTCACCCTAAACCTAACACGTTTTGTCAAGTTTGTTCGAAAGAAAGGCCTCACAATTCACACACTAATAACGATGGCTAGAAAGAAGGTTGAGGTTAAGGTGGAGGAAACCATTCCGATGATGGGATATGGCTACTTGGATAAACAAGAGTGGTGAAAGGGAAAAAAATATCCAAGTATGTATAAGTGATCCACGAATTCATTCAAAATGCATAAACACAATATTTCCAAATCAAGATTAGGGTTATCACTTAAATGGGGTTGGATGCAACTCAAACATGCTTCAATCAATGCAAGTATGATGATATATGAGAACTAAGAATGGTGCATCTTTACTTTCATGCTCACTTAAATGCATCAAACAACTACGAACGAGGGAATTGAATTAATCTCTTAAAGTGCTACTCTACAGGAAGATTTATCATTATTCCCATGCATAAGCAATGAATCCTAAGTATGCAATGCTAGACTCAATCTACAAATGCAAATGCATCCTAAGTGAGAACCTAAATGACTTCTTTTTGCGTTTCAAAATTCAAAATTTTCAAATTTATTGAAAATGCACGATATGCATGAGACTCGAGATGCAAAAGGCAAAATAAGAACACCACAAGCAAAGTTAGATAAGACACAAACCCTCCCCCAAACTTAAATTACACAGTCCCTTGTGTAAGAGAAGCTTAAGAGAGAGCTAAACAATGCATGAAAGAAAGAAGAAGATAAGATTCTAAATGCTATGTACAAAGTTTGAAGTGTTACCTAAGAAGTGAATGGAGGGAACTAGAGTGATCACCTCAATCCTGCACACCTTTGTCCTTAAGTCCACGACCATTAGACCATCAAGAAACTTGCAACCACTAAGCAACCCATCAAAAAGAACAAGAAAACATAGAAAGACATAAAAAGAAAGTATGTACAAGGATAAGCTTGTGGTGTCTCCCAAGATCACTTTGTTTAAAGTCACTCAGTTTGACTTTTGTTACCCTTTTAGGCGGGTAATGGAGGAGTGTGAGCACTCCATGGTGGTTCCTTAAGCTCGAGTTTGAGAACTTTACCCATTAAGCTTTGAAGACCGGCTTGACTCTTCTCTCTAACCTCTGGTGTGAGGATTGCTTTGGCCTTGGTAAAAGGCTTGGAACATCCTCTATATTTGACCTTGTACTCAATCATCCCTTCTTCATATTTCCATGGGATGAGAGTCACGGTGAAAAGTTGGTATAGCAAGGGTCCAATCCCATTGAACAATTCTTGGTTTCCTCTCCTCGGACCTAGTCTTTGTCCTCTTCTTAGCAACCTTGCCACTTTCAACCTCATTCTCCATCGTGGTGTGAAAGAGGGAACTCAAGCAATATCCATCTAAAGCAAGGGCTTCTTCAACCTTTCCATAACTCACTATCGCACAAGCGCCCATATACTCAACCTTCCGGGCTTGGGCTTCATTGTCCCCAAAAATAATAGTCCCACAAATAGCGGTGGAAGAAGGCATCATTGTGTAAAACTTCTTGTCATCCACGTTCTTAAGAACTACCTTCTTGTTTATGAAATCCAAGCTTGCACCGGTTGTGTTGAGGAATGGAGTCCCGAGAAGTAGTGGGAGCTTTTTGTTTGGTGCCATCTCCATTACAACGAAGTCCGTTGGTACAAGGCACTTTCCGATCTTGAGAGGGAAGTCTTCAACTAAACCGAGAGGTTTCTTTGTGGAAGAGTCTCCAAATGTGATGGTGGAGGGGTAATCTTTCAAACTATCTACCCTGAGACTTTTGGCCATCTTCAAAGGCATGACATTCACGGTTGAGCCCGAGTCACACAAGGCGTCATCAATCTCCAAGCTTCCAAGGGTGCAAGATATCGAGAATTTCCCGGGGTTTCCAAGCTTTGGGAGAGTCTTAGACTCAATCCTTGTTGTACTTGAAGGCATTTCCTTTTGTGCCTTAGTGAGAAAACGACCGGAAAAATGGAAGTAGAGGCTCATATGGGGAAGGTCTAGTGCAAATGGCTTCTCTCTTTGACCTAACAAGTGTCTCCACGTTTTTAACTTTAACGACGTCCTTGATGGACTTCTCAACCTTGTTATTCTTTTCTCCAACCAACATCATATCATTCTCACTCCCCAGGGTCATCTCCCCACCTTGTTGCTCAATGTCCTCATTGAGACTAGAGAATAGCCCGAGGAACTCCTCAATTATGTGTTCATGCTCATCAAGAGTGGAAAAGGTATTGCAAAACTCCTTAGAGGTTTGTATTGCCTTCCCGGTTGAAGAGCTTTGAGGATGATGTGAGGAAGGGGCAGCACTCATTTGCTCCATTAGTTTCACCTTTGAGCTCAATGCCTCAAACTTGCTATTAAGATCATTGTAAGAGCAAATGACCTTGTTAGTGGTTTCCGCTTGGCCCTTGATGAGTTGTTGAAACATGCCACCCAAATCAAAGTCTTGAGGCTTGGTAGAAGGAGCTTGGTCGTGAGGTGCAAAGTTTTGTTGAAAGCCGGGTGGAGCTTTGGGTTGGAATCCACTTTGATTCTCTTGGAATTGGTTCCTTTGGACATAACATTGTTGGTTGGTGCTAGAAGTTTGACCTTGAGGTTGTAATTACTTTTGTGGAACTCCTTGGGCTTGATTGGATTGTAGAGGGTAGACTTGGTCTTGCGGATTCTCAACATTTGTGTTCCGGTAAGAGAAGTTGGGGTGGTTCCTATAGTTTTGGTTGAACCCTTGGCTTTGGTAGTTCCCTTGGTTTTGGTAGTTCCCATGGTTCCCTACGTAGTTCATCTCCTCTTGAGTGTTCATGTCCGCGTGCTCCTCTTGATAGCAACCTTGATTCTCATCATAAGCATCCACATAGCTAACCAACTTTTGAGAAGACGCTAGGAGTTTATCAATCAAATTGGCTTGCTTGTCAAACTTTTCATTAAGCACTTTCATGTCCTTGGCCTGCTTGTTCTCCTCAAAGTCGCTAGTGGTCCTTGTGGCGCGGTTATAATCGTCGCCATAGGTCCCGTCACTTTGGGCTAAGTTCTCTACAAGCTCCATGGCTTCTTCAACGTCCTTAGCAAAGAAGTTACCGTTTGATGTCGTGTCGAGTAACATTCGGATCTTACGCAAGGCACCTCGGTAGAGAGTGCTAAGTAGAGAGGCGTTGCTAAAGCCGTGATGTGGGCATTGAGAAGTGTAGCTTCTAAATCTCTCCCAAGCCTCGTTGAAAGACTCATTGGACCGTTGTGTGAAGCTTGAGATCTCGTTGCGAAGCTTGGTGGTTCTAGCCAGTGAGAAGAATTTGGCAAGAAACACATGTTTGCAATCATCCCACGAGGTGATAGATCCTTGGAGTAGGTTCTTTTCCCATTGGTGAGCCTTGTCACCTACAGAGAACGGGAATAGACGAAGCTTAAAACCGTCTTCGGAGACCCCATTGATCTTAGGGAGACCACATATCCGGTCAAATTGGTCTATGTGGTCTAATGGATCCTCCATTGACAATCCGTGAAACTTGTTGGCTTGAACCATGTTGATCACCCCCGACTTCACTTCGAAGTTGTTATTCTCCACCGGGGGAGATTCATGAATGCCTTGCCGGTTTTGGTGAGCATTACCGGCGTCACCTTCTCCAACAAAATTTCTAGCTCTTGGTGGATGTTGTGGACGGTTTGGTTGTTGATGGTTTCCATTGCCACCACCTCCTTGGTTGTTCCCATTCCCACCGTTCCTTTGGTGGGGAATGTTCTCATGAATGTGATGGTGGAGGGGTAATCGTTCAAACTATCTACCCCGAGACTTTTGGCCATCTTCAAAGGCATGACATCTCCAAATGTGATGGTGGAGGGGTAATCGTTCAAACTATCTACCCGAGACTTTTGGCCATCTTCAAAGGCATGACATTCACGGTTGAGCCCGAGTCACACAAGGCGTCATCAATCTCCAAGCTTCAAAGGGTGCAAGATATCGAGAATTTCCCGGGGTTTCCAAGCTTTGGGAGAGTCTTAGGCTCAATCCTTGTTGTACTTGAAGGCATTTCCTTTTGTGCCTTAGTGAGGAAACGACCGGGAAATGGAAGTAGAGGCTCATATGGGGAAGGTCTAGTGCAAATGGCTTCTCTCTATGACCCAACAAGTGTTTCCACGTTTTTCACTTTAACGACGTCCTTGATGGACTTCTTAACCTTGTTATTCTTTTCTCCAACCAACATCATATCATTCTCACTCCCCAGGGTCATCTCCCCACCTTGTTGCTCAATGTCCTCATTGAGACTAGAGAATAGCGCGAGGAACTCCTCAATTATGTGTTCTTGCTCATCAAGAGTGGAAAAGGTGTTGCAAAACTCCTTAGAGATTTGTATTGCCTTCCCGGTTGAAGAGCTTTGAGGATGATGTGAGGAAGGGGCAGCACTACTTTGCTCCATTAGTTTCACCTTTGAGCTCAATGCCTCAAACTTGCTATTAAGATCATTGTAAGAGCAAATGACCTTGTTAGTGGTTTCCGCTTGGCCCTTGATGAGTTGTTGAAACATGCCACCCAAATCAAAGTCTTGAGGCTTGGTAGAAGGAGCTTGGTCGTGAGGTGCAAAGTTTTGTTGAAAACCGGGTGGAGCTTTGGGTTGGAATCCACTTTGATTCCCTTGGAATTGGTTCCTTTGGACATAACCTTGTTGGTTGGTGCTATAAGTTTGACCTTGAGGTTGTAATTACTTTTGTGGAACTCCTTGGGCTTGATTGGATTGTAGAGGGTGATAACACCATATTTTACATCTTTTTAGGACTTTATTTTCATAGGTTTTAATCCCACTTTGTATAGTTTTGGGATCTGATATGCTCAATTTAATACCCTAAAGTACTAAAGCAGTTGTAATAGTATAGCTAGGGGTCGAACCACAGAAGACTCACAGAAACGCACAGTAGATTATGAAGTATCGAATTACGCTAAGCCAAACAGATGTAATTAAAAACAATGCAGAAATTAAAAGAGTTGTAAATCAATCAGGGAAATATAGGCTCAGGGTTTTTCTCAGGAAATCAATGAATGCAGATAAACTAACTAACAGGATTCAGATTTAGCGCAGTTCTTGAACTCAAATCACTAAAATATAGCTAACCAACTCTCGTTGCGAAAACTATCTAAATCTAAATCCTAGGAATTCCAAATCTCTTTGCGAATCCTAAATTTTAGATCAGCTTTAATATCAGGTTTGATATGTTCACAAATCAATTAAACCAAATCTCTTTGCGAATAATCAATTTGCTCACCTAGGTTCTATCAGGTAATTAATTGCACTCTCGTGCCTAATCAATTATCCTAAGATCTAAGTTC
>PKML01031101.1:267198-302328 GCA_002933935.1 Eutrema yunnanense
AGAGGGTAGACTTGGTCTTGCGGATTCTCAACATTTGTGTTTCGGTAAGAGAAGTTGGGGTGGTTCCTATAGTTTTGGTTGAACCCTTGGCTTTGGTAGTTCCCTTGGTTTTGGTAGTTCCCTTGGTTCCCTACGTAGTTCATCTCCTCTTGAGTGTTCATGTCCGCGTGCTCCTCTTGATAGCAACCTTGATTCTCATCATAAGCGTCCACATAGCTAACCGACTTTTGAGAAGACGCTAGGAGTTTATCAATCAAATTGGTTTGCTTGTCCAACTTTTCATTAAGCACTTTCATGTCCTTGGCCCGCTTGTTCTCCTCAAAGTCGCTAGTGGTCCTTGTGGCGCGGTTACAATCGTCGCCATAGGTCCCGTCACTTTGGGCTAAGTTCTCTACAAGCTCCATGGCTTCTTCAACGTCCTTAGCCAAGAAGTTACCGTTTGATGTCGTGTCGAGTAATATTCGGATCTTAGGCAAGGCACCTCGGTAGAGAGTGCTAAGTAGAGAGGCGTTGCTAAAGCCGTGAAGTGGGCATTGAGAAGTGTAGCTTCTAAATCTCTCCCAAGCCTCGTTGAAAGACTCATTGGACCGTTGTGTGAAGCTTGAGATCTCGTTGCGAAGCTTGGTGGTTCTAGCCGGTGAGAAGAATTTGGCAAGAAACACACGTTTGCAATCATCCCACGAGGTGATAGATCCTTGGGGTAGGTTCTTTTCCCATTGGTGAGCCTTGTCACCTACAGAGAACAGGAATAGACGAAGCTTGAAATCGTCTTCGGAGACCCCATTGATCTTAGTGAGACCACATATCCGGTCAAATTGGTCTATGTGGTCTAATGGATCCTCCATTGGCAATCCGTGAAACTTGTTGGCTTGAACCATGTTGATCACCCCCGACTTCACTTCGAAGTTGTTATTCTCCACCGGTGGAGCTTGAATGCCTTGCCGGTTTTGGTGAGCATTAGCGGCGTCACCTTCTCCAACAACATTTCTAGCTCTTGGTGGATGTTGTGGACGGTTTGGTTGTTGATGGTTTCCATTGCCACCACCTCCTTGGTTGTTCCCATTCCCACCGTTCCTTTGGTGGGGAATGTTCTCATGAATGTTCCCGAGTGGAATATCATGAAGATCTTCCATTTCGTTACAAACTTCTTCTTGTACTTTTACACGGCTTCATCGTGCTCTTGAACCTCTATCAAGGTTATCAATGTTGTCCCTCGGTTCTACTAGGTTAGTATTGCCACGAGAACGGGTATGCATGCACCTATAGAGAGAAAGAGCAATAAGAAGTAAGATTAGTAATCTTAGTAGAAAATAAAACTTAATCTCACAAAGAGCATAAATCTCAAAGTTAAAATCAAATCCCAATATGGCAACGATGCCAAATTGATACTAAAACTTTTCGGTCTCAAAGAGGTATCAATAGCTCTAAATACAAACATTATAAGATGTTATCAATCCGTACTAGGAGATGATTCTAAACATTGAGAATGCAAGGAACCTATGTAAGTTAAGCTAATTAAAAGGAGTTTTGTGATTAAGTATCCAAATTAAAACAAGTAAGCAACTAAACAAGATGTAAATCAATAAGCAAAAGCGGATTCAAAGATGGGATTATGGATATAAGATAACCCAAGTTCAATTCATGTTGTTCATTTACTCAAACAAGCTAATCCCTAGGCATAAGACCCTTAACTTGACTAATTCTCTTTCAAACAATTAATCACTATGCTAATCACCTAATCTATTAACAAACTCTCATTTGTGGATCATTGATTAGCAAGCATTAAGTTTAAACCAACAAGATCTACCAAAAATACACCCTAGACAACTATTATCATAGGCTAAGAGTGTAAATCTCTTGTTTAGTTCATCAAGACATTTCATCAAACACTTGGTGTGCATAAAATGCCTTATGATCTAAACCTACTTTTTCAAGCTAGATTTAGCATTAAGAATACTAAACAAGAAATGATATAAGGACTTAACACCATGAATTAAGCCTTGGATCATCCTAATCTTCCCCATCTCTAAACCCTAAAACACTACTCAAGACCCATTAGGAACCAACCAAAATCGATGGGGATAGAGGTTGAATCCATGGATGAATGTTGAATAATCAAGATAGAAATAAGATAGATGGAAACAAGTAGTAAATTGCATAAAACAAAGGATCATTTTTACAAATCTCAAACTTTCTCAGAGGTGAGGGTTTTTAGACTTAAGAAAAAGCATAATAAGCAAAAATTAGGTAAAGTGGTTTTTATATTGAATAGTGCTCGACCGGGTCGACCCGGAACAAACCGGGTTCCGACCCGGCCGAGTTAGATCTTATTAGCGAAGGCTTGCGGACCGCCCTCCTTTTGGCCGGTTGAGATGGGGCGGTTAGGGATCCTGTTCTTGGACCGGCTAAAACGGACCGACTGGATGCTGGCCAGTCTAGGCGACGAGGGGTGCTTGCTGGCTCGCAGACCGCCTTGCTTTGGGTCGGTCGAGATTTCTTCTTTGGCCAGTCCAAAACTCTGTTCCGAGACCGCCTGAAATTGACCGTGCTGATCTTGGTAGGTCGGGTTTCCCGGAGAATGATTTCTGGCTTGGACCGCCCTCCTTCTGGTCGGTTGAGATTTCACGAGTGGGGCGGTTAGGATTCCTGTTCCTGGACCGCCTGAAGTGGACCGTGCTGATCTTGGTAGGTCGGGTTCACGAAGATACTCCGGTTCCGTGCTAAGTCCTTCTCCGAACACGTAGCCGATTGTGCTTGAGCCTCGGGATTTTTTGAACATCTCCGAACCGCTCCAAAGTACCTATATTATACTCCATAACATGCAAGACATTCTAAGACCTAATGCAAACATCCTATTATCTAAACAAGACCTAAACATGCATGAAAGACCTAGATATGCTCGAATGTGACTCAAAATACTAAGTGAAATGTATGCTATGAAGGCTAAAATGAGAGCATNCGTGCTAAGTCCTTCTCCGAACACGTAGCCGATTGTGCTTGAGCCTCGGGATTTTCCGAACATCTCCGAACCGCTCCAAAGTACCTATATTATACTCCATAACATGCAAGACATTCTAAGACCTAATGCAAACATCCTATTCTCTAAACAAGACCTAAACATGCATGAAAGACCTAGATATGCTCGAATGTGACTCAAAATACAAAGTGAAATGTATGCTATGAAGGCTAAAATGAGAGCATATCAATAATCACACATGATTATTGTCGTTGACCAAAAAAAAAATATATATATATATATATATCACACATGATTCTCATACCGTTTAGGTTCATCTTTGCAATTTGTCTCAACAAAGATTAGTTTTTATACTGAATTTTCATGATGTAGGTTCTTCCTCTTATTCACCAATGCAATATACTATTTAAAGTTTTTTTCGGCTATGTAAAAGTTTTTTATGCTTAGATTGTAAGGAAAACTATACGAAGAGACGAACACATGCTTAATGTGTAGTAGAGTTTTTCTTTTTATATTTGTAACTATAATCGACAAAGTTACGCACCATTTTACTCAAAAACTTTTGCAAATGATTTCTCCAATAACCCGACTAACTAAATAATATCGACATTGCTTATTCTGCTCTGAACTAAATATCATACAAGGAACTACAATTTTATAACCTATAAAATGACAAAAACTCTTACCATTACGATTCTCTTTAGTCTCTTCACATAGAAAAGGTAACATAGTCTCCAAACCAAACTCACAGGCTTGTGGATAACAACAGAGAGGTGCACTTCTACACCAGCTTTCTCTCTCTAATAACCTATTTTAGTTTCTTGTATTCACACCTCTCAATCAGGCGTGTAATATATTTATTTTTTTATTGTTGATGCTGTAGAAAATAGCCAACCAGAATCCTACATGTTTACAAAAACCTTCAAGATCGAACATCACGAACTCTAGCTTCTCGGGTTTATCCTCCACATCTAATGCACTCGAAGTATGGATAAGATCAAACACATTGTCGTCGAAAGAAGAGTGATGATAAGTATATTTTTTGACATGAAGTTGATAGTAGATTTTGTATTAGTTTTCAATTCAATCCTAGGATATTAATATCCTCCTTTTGGTTTCTCATTCTCTTGTAATCCTCGTTTTCATGGTTGTTTTCATTTTCTAGTGCTGTTTAATTGTTATGGTCTTGATTTTTTTTCAGTTGATTTATAGCTTTTTGTTTTGTTTGGTTTAGTTTCCGGGGATGTATATTCGTTCCGCCGGCTTTTAGCTCTGGGAATTGTCCTTGAACTCGCCGGTTTAGTTTCCGATTAGATTTCGATCTGTCGGGTTTGTGTTTTTCAACTGTATCCCACCTTTGTATTATATCTTGTATTTCTTCTTTGATATTAATAACAAAAAATTAAAAAATTAAAAACAAAAACAAAAAATGTTTCTTCTTCCTCCTTCGACCAGTGTAATCCTCTCTTCTCCTCTCATTAACCAAATCTACAACTCCATCTCCTCTCCTCTCCTGGTAATATTACCAGGCCCAAAGTTTTCTTGTCTTCGTTTACTCAGCGGCTCAGCCGGATTTAACGCCGGAAGAGCATCAAACTCCGACGGTGACGGAAACTGAAACGGCGTCGACGGAGAAAAAGAGCTCGATCTCTAAATTGTAATGCATTTTTAATTGGTTTGGTCGAGGACTTTTGCCTCTTTTGTTCAGCAGCATTAAGCTTTGATTCAAGTCTCTGACTAAGCTCCTCCGTAGTTGCCGATCTCGGGCTTCTAATCTTAGGTCGTGCCTTGCTCGATAGCGACTCATAGTATTGCTGCAAAAACCCATAAAAAGTAAGGAGCTTTCCGTAAAGACGGAGATTATCTTCTCTGAGTTTGGAATCGATCTCTTCGGCGGAGACTGGGCTTTTCGGTTCGAGAAGACGACGACGGAGCCTCCAGGGAAGACTCTTTGTATCCTCATCGTTCGCCGGAAAACTCAGGGAGATTCATCCATATTTTTCCGGTTCTGTTATTGATTTTTACGATTGCAAATCACAAAAATAACATGAGTCAACTCATCCGATTAAAAAATTGGTTTAGGTAATTAATCAGATCTAAGAGTGTAAAAGGATTAGAGAAATTCAAAACATCATCAAAATCTGAGAGTGTAAAAGGTATTTAATTTTGAGGAGGAGGAGGAAGAGGAAGGGGTCGTGGAAGATGAGCTTTTTTTTCCATCGTTTTCCAATTTTTTATTTTCTATATATATAAAGTAAGGTTTTCTCTCTTCTCATGCTGCCACCTCATCATCCACATGTCAAATTTTAATTGGTCATTTTTTAACATCATTTTAATTATTATTTTTTTAACAATTGGTTTTAATTACATAACTAAGATCATTAATGAATAAATTTTATTTATACATATAAAACAAAAAGCATACTGATAATTAGTTTCAACAAAAATTAAAATTTATTGATATCTACCACATTTTTAATATTTAATTTATAAAAAACATCCTCAAAATAAGCTTAAATATCAAAATATGATAATTTATTTCAACTCTCACATTTTGATAGACACAACAAAATTACAACTAAATACAAATACAAATACAAATTAAACACCACATAAAACAAAACTTAGAATCTAATAAAATTATTAAATAAACATCGAAGAACAAAATTCACACCAAAACAGCAATCCGAATGAAATCTTAGAAATCTTCTCAATGAAGATGCAGCAAAATTACTCAGCTACTACATGATACAAACAGGACCGGCTCACTAATAAAGTGTACCATGTGCATATTATAAAAAAATTCTAATTT
Source organism: Eutrema yunnanense (assembly GCA_002933935.1). Taxonomy (NCBI): domain Eukaryota; kingdom Viridiplantae; phylum Streptophyta; class Magnoliopsida; order Brassicales; family Brassicaceae; genus Eutrema; species Eutrema yunnanense. Next base: position 272,988 of record PKML01031101.1, read on the forward strand.
TAGGCATATAAACAATTTTTTTTTTATAAAGAGCCCTTAAATATTTAAATATTTACAAATAAAACCTTCAAACATGACAAAATTTTGCAAAAATCAGATGGTCACTATGCATTTGCACATTCAACACTTGCCTAAAGCCGGGCCTGGACACAAGATACAAATAAAAAATATGTGAAAAATCATAATAAATCAAGACTTGGATATGTATGTTATATTATCATATTTATCTACAATTGAAGACTTATTACTTAAAAATTGGAAACAAAAAGACTTAAGAATTAGAAACATATTTTACACAATAATGAGGATTAGAATCGTACATCAACAATATTGGAAATAATACTAAAAATAAAACAAAAAAATATAAAACGAAAAAACACAGTATTACTCGAGGAAGACAAGAACCACGAATCTAAAATTTGGTGCAACTAGCTCCATCCCAAAGCACAATATCTAATTCTAAGTAAGGATAAACTCAACATCCGCCACATATGCTTCAGAACTGAACTCTCAACCTCCTTCCGCAATAACTCTAAAACAAAACAACTCATTTAGTGTATTTTTATCTCTTTGGTACTTTCATTACACTTTAATGTAACTACTTCAAAGATGAACTTTGCGACAGCAATTAACATATAATTAATACACTCTAATTGATATAAATTAAATTAAAAATGCATTATTAGAGATTCCTAATGTTTTCTACTATAAAAACGCAAAATAACAAACTTTAAAAAAAAATTAATTGCGAAAATTGACAACAAACGTAAAAGATAAAAAATGTACAAACACCTTCTATTTTTATAAGAAAAAACAATATTGAAAATAATATATGTAAAGTATTAAACTATTAAAAACAAAATATATAAAGAAAAAAAATTAACACGCCCGCGCGTAGCGCGGATCACATTCTAGTATTTTATATATTAAATTTGTTTTTTAAAATAAAAATAAAAAGATAAAACGAATTTAGTAAATAAGAGACGGCAAAATCGGGTTTTCAAAATATAAATATTGTAAAATACACTATGTATTAAAAAAGAATGATTGATAGTTTGAGTATTAAAATAGATGTCAACATTAGTCTGTGTATTTTTTCAAGTGTCAAAATAGTTCGTGTATTAAACGTCCAAATTATGTAGAGTTTACGTATTTTAAGGTTTTTTCCCTTAATAAAACTCTCTTAGATGAGAAAAAAAAAGAAAAGAGAATTCGGGTCTTCTAACAAAGGACATCTCAGCATTTGGTCCTCTTGGCTTGTTGCTAATCTTGACCAGCTTAAGAATGAGATGCTTCATGCCTCTCGCCGCCAGTCTTTACACTTCCCATAGCAGAAAATTCTCCGTCTTTCACAATCAATCGCCATTTCTTCTCGGTTCCTTGAATAAAAAATGGGGTCCACGATCAACAATCGGAAATACCCGAGTTTTGGTTTCGTCAAGAATCGATTTTGGGTTTTATCCAAAATCGGTCAAAATCCGAAGACGCGTAGAGGAAGACCCTTCTCTCTCTCTTTTTTTTTTGTCTTCGTCAACGGTGGAAGTAGCTGAATCTAGAGTTCGAAATCCTTTTCCCTTCATGGGTTTGTTTTTACTCTAAGAAGTGGGAAAAAATGGGACAAGGGTCGTCGCTTCGTAGCTTTATTTGGCTGATTCTACTTTTCGATTTGGTTCTTAGAGTCGCCGGAAACGCCGAAGGTTCTCCTTCTTCTGTCTTGAAATTTCTTTCTTTTTTTTCTTTCAATTGGCTAGAAACGACTAGTGTAAGGCTCTGGCTTTGTTTAGTAGGATTATCATCTGGTCTCTAATCTGGTGTTGTTAAATTCGGAATATTTAAGCATAATAATTTGTTTTTGTTTTGGGGGCTAATACAGGGGATGCTTTAACTGAGCTGAGAAAGAGTTTATTTGATGATCCTAACAATGTACTCCAAAGCTGGGATGCTACTCTTGTTACTCCATGTACATGGTTTCATGTTACTTGCAATAACGAGAATAAAGTTACTCGTGTGTAAGTCTCTTTCTCTGCTGGTTTCTTAATGATATGAGTCAAGCCTTTTGGGAATCTAATGCTTGATGTTTGCTCAGTGACTTGGGGAATGCAAATCTATCTGGACGACTTGTGCCACAACTTGGTCAGCTTCCAAACTTGCAGTACTTGTAAGCCATCTGTTCCTCAAGTCAAGTCCATCAATTAGTACTGGATTTCTGCATTTCATCTGGGAGGACTTGAATATTTATTATGCAAATGTTTCGTTTTGCTTGTTCAAAGCGTACGTGGCATAAGCTTTCTTGATCGATTTTCCTAAATCTTGACATTACTTCCGTTTGAAGAACTTTCATACCTTTGTTTTCAAAACAGAATTCTGGATAAAAAGTAATTTCAGGAATTGAACACATATTTGCACTCTTGTTGTTTTGATGCATTAGTTTTTAGATATCTTTGGTAATCATTTATTAATGACATTTCAGATATCTTTAGCTAGGCTTCACAAGCCTAATTACTACATGTTCTACATGTTCATCTTTGAGTTTGAGTAAATGAAGACCTAAAACAATGGCATCATGAAAGACGTTTTCGAGCTCTCTATGTTGAATGTTCTCCTTAATTCAATAAGATGAGGGACTGGGGGTTTGGATCTGGTATTTCTTGGGTGGCGATCTCCACTCTACATATTTGTGTTCCTGCCACGAAATGTTTTCCGGTCTGAATTGCTTATAAAATACAGCATCTTAGCTCTATAATAGCATTTAAAATTACTGGGTATCTTGTTTGCCACATACTGCATTGTTTTTCTGTAACATGGATTTCTGGTAAAGTATATTTAGAAATTTCCAATCTAAGAATTCTCTTATCAAAAATATAATTAAGCAAAGCTTAATGACAGGGAGCTTTATAGCAATAACATTACTGGGGGAATACCTGAAGAGTTTGGAGGCTTGAGGGAATTGGTGAGCTTAGATCTTTACATGAACAGAATAAGCGGTCCAATCCCATCGTCTCTTGGCAAACTAGAGAAACTCCGGTTCTTGTATGTATCCATACTCACCTTCATTTTAGACCTTTAATTTGCAGTTTTATTGTTTACAGTTTCAGAATTTGGTTCTATTTCTTTCCTACAAATTGCTTCTATGTGCTTGGAAAGTCAGGCATCTTTAGAAGAGTGAGAATAGGATACATTTGATGATATCCTGCCTTAGGCTTGGTAGAACCCCGAGATGGGTCCTATCGATTGAGAGACTTCAGAAGTAGATTGAGGCTAATTGTACAAACGTCATTGCTCTAAAAGTCTTATGCAGTTGGACAGATTTCAAAATAGCACTAGTTTCTGTTCTTGTAATTGATTTAATAGATAAATCGTATTTGTTGGGTGTTCATCATTTTGAACTCTTTACTGACATGGTATTCTACTATGTCATTTAGGCGTCTTAATAACAACCACTTATCCGGAGAAATTCCAAGGTCTTTGACTAATGTGTCACTGCAAGTTCTGTGAGTATAACTTCGTCTCTCTTTAATTATTCTGTTCATTTTTAAATATTCGCTGTTGCAATTTTGAGTTACGACCAAATAAATATCATCCTGAAATGCAGGGATGTCTCAAACAATCGACTCAATGGAGATATTCCTGTTAATGGTTCCTTCTCGCTGTTCACTCCTATTAGGTTTTCCTTCCTTCATGTCACTAGTTTTGTTGTTGATGGACTGGTCACAATGAGTTACTAACTGTCTGAAAATTATTTGTAGTTTTGCTAATAATAGTTTAAGCCCGCTTCGTGAACCTCCACCTAGTCGTATCTCTCCACCTCCACCACCATCACCTTCAGGTTTTCCATTTTGTGCCTTTCATTCTCTTCTGTGTGTTTCTTGTTGGTTCTTTTACATATTTAGTGGTTGGGTGCATGCATTTTTGTTTAGCATGCAGTTTTCACCAAATATTTCCTTTCACATGCACTCACATATTTATGTATTTGGTCGACTATTTTGTGGTTATTAGTCTTTAAATATAAAAAATTGTTATATATTTGACATATCTTCACTAGGATTGATAATCACTTTCCATTTTTCGGTGTTGAACAGAGGTGAATTTTGACAGCTTGGTAGTTTCGACATTGCTGAAAAGAGAATTAAAAAGTATGAAACAAGTTTGAACTTTCTTAAGTAGAAAAGAAGGGTTAATGGATAAGTTGTGGGTAACATAGGACCTGAAGATCAATTTTGACACTTTTGAAGCTCTTTGATCTGAAAATGTTTTAGCTCTTTCACATTTGCTGAAACGTTCCACTTGGTTAATGAATCAACGATTTTCCCCTAGAAACTCTTCATTGTATCACTTAATTTCGAATGAGTTCTGTATTAAGAAAACTTTGCATTTATCTCATACTCTCAGGGAAGCGAATGACTGCAACAATAGCAATCGGAGTTGCTGTAGGTGCAGCAGTTCTATTTGCTGGTCCAGCCATTGCGCTTGCTTGGTGGCTGAGAAGTAAACCGCACGACCACTTTTTTGATGTACCTGGTTAGTCAACTATCTTCATCTCTTTTCTCATTGAAGCTTTTTTCGCTGATTTCCCATATTTTGCAGCTGAAGAAGACCCAGAGGTTCACTTAGGACAACTCAAAAGGTTTTCTTTGCGTGAATTGCTAGTTGCTACAGATAACTTTAGTAACAAAAATGTATTGGGTAGAGGTGGTTTTGGTAAAGTGTATAAAGGACGTTTAGCCGATGGCTCTCTAGTGGCTGTGAAAAGGCTAAAAGAAGAACGTACCAACAATGGGGAACTGCAGTTCCAAACCGAGGTTGAAATGATCAGTATGGCTGTTCATAGGAACTTGCTTCGGCTCCGTGGATTTTGCATGACTCCAACTGAAAGATTGCTCGTTTATCCCTACATGGCTAATGGAAGTGTTGCTTCTTGTTTAAGAGGTAACTCATTCTTTGTTCTAAAAGTTTTTATTCCTTCCAATTTCTTCAATTTTTCCTTTGATTGCATATTACATACAACATGCGGGTTTAAACCTATCTGATTGTAATATAGTTTTATTTTGACTCGTTTTAAATTGGGTCAATTGTCTAATTCTCTTATCTTTGATTTTTCCTGTTTAGAACGTCCTGAATGCAATCCAGCACTTGATTGGCCAAAAAGAAAGCATATTGCTCTGGGAGCAGCAAGGGGGCTCGCCTATTTACATGATCATTGTGACCAAAAAATCATTCACCGAGACGTGAAAGCTGCAAACATATTGTTAGATGAAGAGTTTGAAGCTGTAGTTGGAGATTTTGGGCTCGCAAAGCTCATGGATTATAAGGACTCCCATGTGACAACTGCTGTACGCGGTACAATTGGCCATATAGCCCCTGAGTACCTTTCGACAGGAAAATCGTCTGAGAAAACTGATGTTTTTGGGTACGGGATCATGCTTCTCGAGCTCATCACTGGACAGAAGGCTTATGATCTTGCTCGGCTTGCAAATGATGATGATATCATGTTACTTGACTGGGTATGTTTTATGGTTTTCCAATCTTCTTTTTGGTGTCCGGAATTGTCATTTTTACCATGAAGTGATTGTTTTGTGGGTGATTAGGTGAAAGAGGTTTTGAAAGAGAAGAAGTTGGAAACTCTTGTGGACACAGAGCTTGAAGGAAACTACGTGGATAAAGAAGTGGAGCAGCTGATACAAATGGCTCTGCTCTGCACTCAAAGCTCTTCGTTGGAACGTCCCAAGATGTCAGAAGTGGTGAGAATGCTTGAAGGAGACGGTTTAGCTGAGAAATGGGAAGAGTGGCAAAAGGAGGACTGGTTGACACATAATTATAACTATGAAACATATCCTCAAGCTGACATTAACTGGCTCATCCCAGAATCCATTTCCCACATCGACGACGATTACCCCTCAGGTCCAAGGTAACCCTCTTTAGAAAGGGTCATGTTTGTAGGTTCTTGAACAAGTATATAGACATGAACAATATATTTACAAACCAATGAAAAATAACATATATACTTCGAAGAACTAATCACAATTGTAAGCACTTTACTTAAAAAAAAAAAAAAAAAACATTGATGGTTGGAGTTTTAACCTGATAAAACAATTTGCAAATGCACAGTTTAGATGCCCTAGTAATTGTAACGGGATCGGATCCATATGAAATTAGAGATTACACACTAATATGCGAGTTGCTAGTTATTCTAAAAAATGATAAGATCTGTTGGTCTTTTTTATAATCGTAACACAAAAAGATAAAACAATAAGCAAATAAGGCAACATGCAAAGATTAAGAGATAAACAAAACAAACAGTGGAAGCCCTTTGATCAAGTGGTCACTGATTTAATGATTCTACACCAAAATTGTGGTTCAAAACCTATATAATGCACTTTCTTGTAAATTATTGATACAAAGTTTATCGGAGGTTCTAGAATATTGCAGGTAGAGCCGTCTGTCTTGGTCCCTCACCAAGCTCTCTTTCAAAACCAAAGTAAAATAAAGCTTCGCCTAAACATGTGGCTGAAAAACCTAATAAATATGTTAAAGCACGAATTGGGGCTAATTGTAATTATTAAAATCTTATGGACCAAAGTACAGAATCTCCAGACTTCTAAAGTCGCGTTTTCCCTTTTCTCCCGAGCTGTATCGATCGATACCATATCGATACCATCGATACACATCCTTTATGTCGATTCCTCTGCTCGCCAGACTGGACTGTCTTCACCAAAACAGGCATAACTTTTGATCGCACCGTTGAAATGACCTCAAACCACTTCCAAATGAAAGCTAATCCATTGGTCTGTCTTGTATCCAAATTTGAGCTCAATCAATCGGTGGGAAGTTCTTCAACGAATGCCAAACTTCTAACGTCTGTGCATGACTCTGCATCTCCATATGCTCATTTTCACCCAAAACGGCTCATTTTCTCCCAAAGTCACATAAAACCTGAAAAGACTCGAAAAGACTCCAAAATACTAGAAAGACTCTATAAATAAGGACATATATCAAGGTTAAAAAAGGGTAAAAACCATGATATATCAACTCCCCCAGACTTAGCCTTTGCTTGCCCTCAAGCAAACAGAAAGCTAAACAAGAGAAAGAGGTTTGAAAAACACGGAGACTCACTTGTTCTTGAAGCATTGCAATGACCCTTTTTCTTAGTGCTCCACATATCACGTAACCAGTTCCAAATCTAACCACCATGTAATTCTCCATAGACATTCGCAGCTTCCCAGACTATACACATTATTTCACAGCATCGTCCAATAAAGCTCTCATCGCCAGTTTCATCGCTGTGATCAATGCCAAGAACCTTCTAGACTCTTTCCCATACAATATAATGACAAAAGAACCACCCAATTTTCACACTTTTTGGTATTGTTTCCTCTCCCCCATACTTATTTCACATCATGTTCTCTTGCATATACATATTAAGGGTTGAAACGCGAGTATTGATGGTGTTTGCCACCGAATCCCCGGTTCTTCCCTCTCTACGTATCAAAGGTGTAGGCGAATAATGATATCACAGGAAATTTTCTTAACCTCGCTTCCACCTTTGTGTGATCATTCCTTCTGAGTAGAATAATGGGATCGCTGGAAATTTTCCTAACCCTCTACTCAGAAGAAAATCATCTCATCTTTGTATGCTCTTATTTATTAACTTATAACAGGGGAGAGAGATACCATTACTTTAAACACATGGGTTCCTTTGTCAGATATGAATGAGGAATTAAGCTATATGAACATCAATCGCATCGATGAAGTGCAAAAATTTAGCTCCAGCTTTAATGGACTCTGCTGGAAACATGAGTGTCTTCTAGTTAACTGGTCAACCTTTGGATTTTTCATTAGTCTGATCTAGAACTGATTCTGTAACAATGGTCACTTAGAAGCAATGTCAGAACAATAGATTCAAGAAAAAGATCATCATCTCCAACAAATTTTGACTCAATAAAATAACTTTTGACTCAAAAACAATTGACTCTAAGAAAAACAAAAACAATGTCAGCAACTACCTCCCACAGACTTAAACAACACTGTCCCCAGTGTTATCTAGCCCAAAGGCAGTAAAAGAAATTATAACGGCCAAGTGAATGCGTGAAAATCAGAGAAGTTACCTGAGTGGAGTACGGGTGTCGACCGACACACAACACTGGTATCGAGCGATACCAGGCTTAGGTCGACACAGAAAATCCTTTCCAACGACAATGATGATCGTGGTGTCGATCAATACAATGACTGGTATCGCTCGATACAGATCCTCTGTAACTGATTCACGCCAAACACAAGACACAAAACATAACACCAAAAACAAAAACAAAAACAAAAGACTTATATACAGACGTACCAGTGGGTGGCCTCCCACCAAACGCTTGTTTTACGTCACGAGCTTGACTTTACGGACGATCAGTCAGGATAAGAATGAGAACTTGCTCCAAAACAAGCTCCACAACTTGACATCTCCAGCTTCAGAATTCTGCTCAACATACCCTTCACAACATCATTTACTTTCTCTTTCAGCTCTGAAGTGAGAATAGCTCTAACCTTAGAGAATGGTTTTGAAGTTCCCTTGCACTTCACCTTATATTCAATCGAATCTGCATCACACTTCTGAGGGATTAAAGTCATATAGGCAGCACCCTTGACTCTTTTGTTCTTCACCTTCTTCTTTGCCTTAGCCGTTTTGATGTCTTCCTTGGTGATGATAGAAGGACCATCTAAAACGTCCATGACAGTTGGCTCATCATAAGGCTCTTCCAAAAGATCAGCCATCAACGTCTCTCCTGCAACAACGGTGATGCAAGAGATCTGTTTGGGAACTCTTCTAGAAGGATTGGCTTTATAGGAGACCTCCTTGTCAATGTATGAGAACGAGATTCTCTTACTGGGCGTATCTATAATTGCACCAACTGTAGCCATGAACGATCTTCCAAGAATCAAAGGCGTACTAGATCTTGCACTCATCTCCACAACATGAAAATCAGTAGGAACCAGACAATCTCCTACTTTAACCAGCAAATCAGGGATTGTACCATATGGAACTAAGGTGGAAGAGTTAGTGAATACAAGAGACATCTGAGCAGATCTAATATCACTAATTTTCAGCCTCTCTGCAATCGCCTTTGACATGACATTGACGCTAGACCATGTATCAACGAGAGATTCTTTGAATTCAACTCCAGAGATTGAGCATGGAACTGAAATTTTTTCTGGGTCTTCCCTCTTAGTCAACTGCTTCATTGGTGGTGGTGTGCTTCTTGCCTTGATGAAGAGTACCTCGATCTCTTCTAGAGTTTCTCTGCAATCTCGGAAGTAACCGAGCAAAGGGCGGTTTTCCTAAGCTTCTTCAAAAGACATCGTATGAGGAATCCTCCTTACCATCTTCTTAAAACGGAGCAACTTCTCTGCAGTAATTGGATTCATGAGATGTCTAGGTGGTCGAGGGTATGACACCTTAGGTTTGTAAACACGTTCCTCAGTCATCTTCGGCTTCTTCTCAATTTCTGGCTCTGTCTGCGAGGGGTGTCGACCGACACCAGGAGGGTATTGATCGATACTGGGTTTCTGTGTCGCTTCTGCAGATTGGTGTCGATCGATACCAGGTTGGTGTCGATCGATACAGGGTGGGTGTCGATCGATACATGGTGTGTGTCGATCGATACTCTCAATGGTATCAGTCGATACAGCCGAATCAGGCTCAAAATCACCTTCAATATCTACGAATTTTTCTGCATTCAAACCCTTTTCTACCACTACAATGACCTCTTCAGCACTTCTTACGTTGATTACATTGACGTATTCATTCTGTGAATGAACCATCTTTCCCTTGACAGTTGCTGCAGTCTGAGCTATTTGAGTTTCCAGCATCTTCTGATGAATACTGAGAGACTCAATTTTTTCATTCAGATCTGCATACATGGCATCCATCTTCTCATTGAAATCCACTGTCATATTTTGTTGTCCCTGAAGAAGTTGTTCAAGCATAGATTCAACCTTGCTTTCAGGAGCTTTGGGTGGTGGAGATTGGTACCCTCCTTGCTGAGCATTGTTGGTGAAGTTTCGGTTGTTATTTTGCTGGTATTGATACCTATGACCTTGAAACCCTGTTCCACCAATGTAGTTAACATCTTCTACTTCATCGTCAGCAGCAAAGTGGACCGCTTTTTGGGTCTTTCCCATCAAAAGATTGTGCACCGAATCCAACTTAGCATTCACCTCTGCGATTCGACTGCCATCCAAGTTACCAGCTTGCTTCTTACGCTCATAGTCTGCATTCTTGGTACTATTGCTAGACGCCAAGTTCTCAATAAGGACATAAGCATCATCAGGATACCTGGTGTTAAAATTTCCATTACTCGCAGCATCCAAGGTCATCTGGTACCTCCAATCAATCCCTCTGAAGAAAATACCCAGCAACTGAACCTTAGTGAGCCCGTGATATGGACAATCCCTTACCTGGTGTTAAAATTTCCATTACTCGCAGCATCCAAGGTCATCTGGTACCTCCAATCAATCCCTCTGAAGAAAATACCCAGCAACTGAACCTTAGTGAGCCCGTGATATGGACAATCCCTCTGATATGATCTGAATCTCAGCCAAGCAGCTTTAAATGTCTCAGTAGGTCCCTGAGAAAACATGGAGATCTTATTCCTAAGCTCCTCGGATCTCGCATCATCATAGAAATTGTTCAAGAACACATTCTTAGTCTCATCCTAGGTAGTCAGTGATCCATGTGGCAACTGCATAAGCCAATAAGCTGCATCTCCACCAAGAGAGTATGGGAAGAGCTTACAGAAAAGGTAATCATAGGACACTCCATTGCATTTGATGCTAGTGACCAAATCCTCGAACCTCTCAATGTGATCCATAGGGTGTTCATGAGAAAGACCATGAAAAGGGTGCTGACCCACAAGAGTGAAGTATGCAGGTTTCAGCTCAAAGTCATTCCTCTGAAAAGCAAGAGGGCGAATCGCTGATCGATTGGCATATAACTGATCAGGCCTGTTGTACTCCCCAATAGTTCTCCCACGATCAACCATAACGTTTCCAACATTCCCAGCATCCCCAGCGACAATCTCCTCAACAACAGGATGAGGAGGAATGATGTTTCCGTCTCCATCTAGTCGTTGTCCTCTCTCATTGTACAAATTATCCTCATGATCTCTCAAAGCTCCAGCTTCATCACGCACCAATACCACTGGATTGTTCATCTCTGCTGGTTTCTTTGCTTTCATGTTTGTGCGTTCCAAAAGTGTTAGCTCCTTGTTGGAAAGATTAACTAGCTGAGTGCTCTTATATCTTCTGGTTTCATGATTAGGCATACACCTGAAACACAAAAGTCAAAGCACGTAAGTAACAAAAATCAAAAAATAAAAATAAAAAAAAATCACGACGGGTATCGACCGACACCACTTGGTATCGATCGATACTGTCGAACTTAGTTGAAATTCTCAAACTAAAATCTAATGGCGAATTGAATCCACGGCAATGGCGCCAAATTTGATAAGCTCAAATTAATACCCTAAAAGTACTAAAGCTTTGTCGATTGTAATACTTAGAGGTCGAATCCACAGAGACTCAAGAAAACACACAATAGATTATATAGATGAGAATTAAGCTAAGTGATCAATGTAATTGAAAGCAATACGTAAATTAAATTGTTGTAAGTTCGATGGGAGAATATAGGCACAGGGTATTTCTCAGGAAATCAATGAATGCAGATAACCAATCAGTCAGGATTCAGATTTAGCGCGGTTCTTGAACTCAAATCAATAAGTTATAATTAACCAACTGTCGTTGTGAGAATTATCTAAATCTAAACTACAAAATCCCAAATCTCTTTGCAAATTCCTAAGAATAAATCAGCCTTAATACCGAGTTTGATTAGTTCACAAATCAACTAAACCAAATCTCTTTGCGAATAATTAATTTGGTCACCCTAGGTTCTATCAGATTACTCAATTGCACTGTCGTGCCTAATCGATTAACCTAAGATCTAAGTTCCAGATTCGTCAACCTAGAATTAGCTTTGAGAACAACCTATGGTGAAGAACTAATTCAGATGGTGAATCCTAACTAATAAATTACCAGCAATCAGAGAAATCCCTATGAGAAAACCCTAAACCTAAGATGGATCTACTCAGACATGGAGAATGAAACAATCAACATAACTGAATAGATCATTAACATAAACAATAAGAAAAGAGTAACAAGAGGGTTCGAATTCTTCTCTCAGATGAACAGACTTATGACTTGTCTCCCTCACCAAGCTCTCTTTCAAAACCAAAGTAAAATAAAGCTTCGCCTAAACATGTGGCTGAAAAACCTAATAAAAAGGTTAAAACACGAATTGGGACTAATTGTAATTATTAAAGTCTTCTGGACCAAAGTGCAGAATCTCCAGACTTCTAAAAAGTCGCGTTTTCCCTTTTCTCCCGAGCAGTATCGATCGATACCATAAGTGGTATCGATCGATACACATCCTTTGTGTCGACTCCTCTGCTCACCAGACTGGACTGTCTTCACCAAAACATGCATAACTTTTGTTCGCACCGTTGGAATGACCTCAAACCACTTCCAAATGAAAGCTAATCCATTGATCTGTCTTGTATCCAAATTTGAGCTCAATCCATCGGTGGGAAGTTCTTCAACGAATGCCAAACTTCTGACGTCTCTGCATGACTCTGCATCTTCATATGCTCATTTTCACCCAAAACGGCTCATTTTCTCCCAAAGTCACCTAAAACCTGAAAAGAGTCGAAAAGACTCCAAAATACTAGAAAGAATCTATAAATAAAGACATATATCATGGCTAAAAAGGGGTAAAAACCATGATATATCAACTCCCCCAGACTTAGCATTTGCTTGCCCTCAAGCAAACAGAAAGCTAAACAAGAGAAAGAGGTTTGAAAAACACGGAGACTCACTTGTTCTTGAAACATTGCAATGACCTTTTTCTTAGTGCTCCAAATATCACGTAACCAGTTCCAAATCTAACCACCATGTACTTCTCCGTAGACTCATCAGAATTCCTAACCGATTCCCGACGGAACCCAAAAATTGGTGTATCGGTCGGAAATCGATCGGATATTCCGGATCATTTTCCAACGACCAAAAATCGGTTCGAAATTCCCGATCAATTCTAGATGGTTTTTTTTCCTACAGATTTCATCGATAACCGGTCTGGAATTCCCGACGAATTTTTAGTTGCCGGGAATCGCAGTATTTTCTTGTATTGTCAAGTTATGCAAGTTAGGCAATTGCATTTTGCATATTCAAAAATTATGCAGTTTTGGTAAAACAAAATACCGTAAGTGACCAAAACCATAACACACTACAAGAAACAAGACTGTAACTGACAACATTTCCCTACGGAAATTCGTCGGAAAGCCTTTTCCGACGAATTTATGTCGGTTACAGCTTGTCGGAAATCGATTTTGTTTGGAATTCCGTGGGAATATTCTAACGGCCATCAGTCTTTGGAAATTGGCCAGACCATTTCCGATGGATTACCAACGGCCGTATCTCTGACCAGTTTTCGATGATGTCTTGGTCGGAACTACTGGTCGGAATATCGTCGAAGGTATAATCGACGGTATTCCGACGGATGTCATTTCTGAAGGATATTTTGTCGGGTCTTTTTCAGAATATACTGTCAGACCATCATCGGAACATTGTCGGAAATACTGCCGACGACATTCCGACGGGCGCTCATGCCGACAGATTTTTGAAATCTTATGTCCGACGGATTTCTGATGAAATCAATATTTTGTTTTAAATTAAATTAAATAAATAAAGTAATTAATATAAAAATTATTAGACGAATTACAGAAATAAAAAAAACAAAAAAAAACTTACCGCAAGAACAATATCGTTGATCTATTCCCGGGATAACTCGTTTGAGGACGTCAAACCATCGAGAGTGAGCTGCGATATTTCCGTCAAACGATCCGTCTTCGTCTTCATGCATGTCTCGGCAATCTCACGTATCCCTTCTCACCGGTTTGAGTTGCAGTCCTGGATCTCGCCGGTTTTTTTTTATTAGTGTGCCTCTTCTCCATTACTCGAAGGTTATCTAGAGGAGTCCCACATGCTTCTTTCGCCTTGTTAGATTCTAAGTTAGGTTCTTTACATCTATCTGCATACTCAGCAACCAATGGTATACTTTCACAAAACGCATTGTTCACCATCTGAATATGACCTACATCTTCTACTTCCGTTTCAGGTTCTTCTAAGATATCTCGAATATATTGTTCACTAGTACTAGTATAATCCACCATTGTATCATTTTCTCCATGATAATATCAAATCTTCTAACACGGAACAAACTCATTAAAATACAGCTGTGACCATACTTTGTCTATCACGATTAATCTACGATTCCGATAATTGGTACAAAAACAGTAGATTTTACTGATTTTTTCTTTCCTATACCTACTCGCAAATGCCATGCATTGCTGCATACCTTGTTTGTATTTTTCTGTAATTAGGGCCGTCTCCGGAATTTGATGAGGTTTGTCTATCCGTGATCGAAAATAATTATAAGGATCTGAAGAAGATATTTTATAAGGTTTTCGTTGAGAGTTTTTTTGTTTGGTAATTGTAGTGAATGAATGAAGAAGGTGGAGACGTTTTTATATGAAAAATGTGTGCGGTTTGGAAATCTGACAATACTCAAACGGCTATATTATTTCAAACGGCTACAAAATCCATCTAATCTTCGTCGGATTGTCGTCGCAAATTTTCCGACAGACAGTTGTCGTCGGAACCCCGTCGGAAGAGTCCGACGGATTACCAACGGGTTTTGTTCCGTCAAAATTTTCTGACGGAATTCCGACGGACGTTACTTTTATCCAAAACTCGTCAGAAAAGTCCGATGATTGTATGTCCGTCATAATTTCCTTCGGAAAGTGACCAGTTTTCTTGTAGTGACACATCAAAAACGATTGTCATATAATATTCATGATGCCACAACTTTATGCAGTTTTGGGGAAAAAATATCGGAAGTGACCAAAATTAAACCATAACACATCAAGAACGATCATCATACAATATTCATGATGTTATTCAAGATGGGACCAATTGTACACTAAAAGTACTTTCTTTCCAAACAATTTTCCGACATTTTCACACAAATAAAAATTGGTTGACGTGAATTCGAAGCATTTCCATGTTAGACATTTTGCATTTTCAAGTTAGTTATTTGCATTTTGCAACCCATAAACATTAATTTGGATGCATACTATAATTAAAAAAATATCTAAATCTGTCCGGAATCCCTTAGTATTTTTCGACATATTTGCGAGGGATTTAGATATTTTTTGAACATATAACTGTTATTGAGAACATTTTTAAAACGTGTAAAATTTGTGTTTGGGCATGTGATTTAATAAATCCGTCGGAAATCCCTCGGAATTTCCCGAGGGATTTCCGAGGTATTTCATAAAATCTTTTGGAAATTCCTTGGAAATCCGTCGGAAATTCCTGAGGGATTTCCGACGGATTCATATTTTAGGGTATAAAAACCTCAAATTTAACAATATTGAAAATGTTTGTTTGTTCTTGAGAAAATTGCAAGTTACACATATCAAGTGTTTTGAGGGTATTAAAACCTCATTTTGTAAATTTTAAGTCTAACCCTACAAGGAACACAAAAATGTAAGTATAAGTTATATGTTTCTTTAAGAATGGTGGATCTCATTGTTATCTTGATTATTACAAAACCCGTAATAACTTGTGTTTTGTCGGTATTTATAAATTATTGTGATATTGGTATGCTACGTTAATGTGTTTAAATCCTAAATTGTATGAAAAATTCAAATTGTATACCCTATACCCTAAAGGGTCGGAAGTATGTCGGAAATTCCCGACGAATTTCTAAGGGATTTTATAAAAATTCATCATTTTACACATAGTAATTTTACAATGACTAGCCAATGAAAAACATGCAAAATTTCCCATTTTCTTTTTGAATTTCCGAAGGATAAATATAAAGTTTACCGCCAAAACTGAAAGTTTTAGCGGTGCATTTAATTGGTTCCCGACGGATTCCCGAGGGAATATACGTCGGGAATTGATTTATATATTTTAAAAACCTAATTTTCTCTTCACTTTCTCCTCCTCTCCGATTCTTCTCCTCCTCGCCGCCGACTCTCTCCTCCTCACGCCGTCGCCGACTCTCTCTCTCTCCTAGTTTCCTCATGTAAATTTCTTCGTCTCTTTCCTATTATATTTTTAGATTATTGTGAGATTATTACAATACTCAAACGGTTATATTATTTCAAACGGCTACAAAATCCATCTAATCTTCGTTGGATTGCCGTCGCAAATTTTTCGATAGACAGTTGTCGTCGGAACCCCGTCGGAAGAGTCCGACGGATTACCAACGGGTTTTGTTCCGTCAAAATTTTCTGACGGAATTCCGACGGACGTTACTTTCGTCCAAAACTCGTCGGAAAAGTCCGACGATTGTATGTCCGTCGGAATTTCCTTCGGAGAGTGACCAGTTTTCTTGTAGTGACACATCAAAAACGATTGTCATATAATATTCATGATGCCACAACTTTATGCAGTTTTGGGGAAAAAATATCAGAAGTGACCAAAATTAAACCATAACACATCAAGAACGATCATCATACAATATTCATGATGTTATTCAAGATGGGACCAATTGTACACTAAAAGTACTTTCTTTCCAAACAATTTTCCGACATTTTCACACAAATAAAAATTGGTTGACGTGAATTCGAAGCATTTCCATGTTAGACATTTTGCATTTTCAAGTTAGTTATTTGCATTTTGCAACCCATACACATTAATTTGAGGAAGGCTGTAAGACTGTATATTTCGGAAGCAAGTTCATAGTTTCTTCTTCTAAAATACATCTCCATATATTTCGTAGTAATTCGGATCTTTACAGATTTAAGAACTTCCTCTATCGGAAGATTTACTTTGCTTTTGTATATTGTAATTGTTCTCTTGTGAAAAAGACATCCGAAATTTCTCAAACAGCAACTCTTTGTTGAGTATTTGTGTTTCCTTAATTAGAAAGGTGGTGAAAGAGGATAATTCACCTCTTGCGTATGTAACTTCTCTCAATGGTATTCGCATTTATCATAATCCGTAAAAATATCTTGTCCTTCTAAGTTCTAAATTACTCCATTTACCTATATGAATTTTATTGTTCCTTGACTGATCCAACATTCCAAAATATTATTGTTCATTTTCTAGAAGAGATTATTTTCCACGACTTCTATAATATTATAATGACAATTGACAAATTTGTAGTTTTCGTGTTCATTGAGGAGTTTTCCTTTCCACATTGTCAAATACTATTATAAGTGAGAATTATTATTTTATTTTCTTCCTATTTTTACAGTTTTTCATGAGAGATATAGGTAGGGGCGTCAATCAGGGCCAAAGCCCGAAGGCCGGCCCGGCCCTGAAAAACAGCGGGTTCGGGTCTAGAAATAAAAACTCAAAAAAATCGGATCTTTCGGGGTAAGCCCGATCGGGCTAGTGTGTTTTTCGGGCTTACCCCGATCGGGCTCGAGCTAGCCCGAAAAGCCCGAAACTATTTGATATGTATGTCTTATTAAATTTGGGTTCGCTTATCATATGATTTCAAAACGTATGAAAAACGTACCAGAAGAAGTAAAGTCTAAATTGACTCTATGTTGGAACTGACTTTTTATGAAGACGTGTATGTTTTATAATGGTAGAAGTGTCAGTCACAACATTATGGTGAGTTAGCTCGTATGGCATGTGATGTTCTAAGCATTCCGATAACTACAGTGGCATCACTGATGTTGGTGCACATGTCTTGGATAAATATAGAAATCGTCTTTTACCAAGAAACGTTGAAGCACTGATTTTTACATGCACTTGGTTGGATGGGTTTACATTTCATGATCCATGTACCATTATCATTCATCTATATTTACTTTATATTTTTAAAATCTTTATCTATAGACTTTCAATGACATTTCTATATGATTTATACCTCTAAAAACTTAATATTATTTTACTCTTTTTTTTTTATCTGTAGCTCTTGATGGTGATGAAGATTTAGAAGACGATGAAGGAGATTATAATCTGAGCTTTACTACCTAGATTTGAAATGTTTTGATTTTATGTTTTATTTGGTAATACAATTTATTTGAATTTTATTTGTTTTTTAGTCAAACTTTTGCTTTTAAATTTAATTGGATTTGATATAATACATTTAAATTTAGATTTATTTTGATAAATATTTTGTTTTAATTATTTTTTATTTGAGAATTGTGATTTTTTGTGTTTGTAAAAAAAAACCCGAAAAATCCTAGAGCCCTGTCTGGGCCGAACCGGACTTAAGAATATAGACTCGATTTTTTTTGAGCCGGACCGGACTCAAATATGTGCGAGCTCTACGAGTTTCGGACCGGACCGGACCAGGCCAGCCTGCTTGACATCGCTAGATATAAGTGGATGAGAGAGTAAGAAGTGCTGAAATTAAAATCTTCTTTATATCTTGAATTTTGACCGATAAATTTCTTTAAAAACAAGAATTATTTTCTTTGAGAATATTTGATATTTCTACCAAACTTAAATTAATATTATAAATTGACTATTACGATTTTTCTTCTCTTTATTATTGACTTTTCTTCTGAGAGTATTATTGTCTGATTTGGTTCGTCAAGGTGTGATAATTTTTTGTTTTACTCTCATAAAATGATGTTTATATATGGGGTTTTCGCATGAATTGTCATTTATTTTAATTTTCAATAGTATTTTAACATTTTTTGAAATTGTAGTAGAAATAAGCATTTTTTGCTATTGTTCAACCCAAAAATAGTACTAAACACTACAGCGTGTACGATAATGGATGGTACACGATGTAACAATAAAATGTGTGTACGATAATGGACGGAACACGATTTTTTTAAAAGTGCAACTTTGTGCTACACTTTAAAAAAATGATAATATGCTAATGAAAGTTAGAATAAATGATATTCAGTGCAAATATATCTTTATATATTGGTCAAGTGTTTTCTATAATTGTTTGGAAAAAACATGATAATTTCTATGAGGCTTCTTAGTCATTTCTTAAGCATATTCATACGTGACTTTCCTATAGTCCTCTTATCAAGACAATAACAAAATTAGGTCCAAATTTTTTCTGGTAAACTTAGATACTTTGTATTCTGCCATAATATCACCTTAATATCACCTTCTCTAATTATGGTAGTGAACCATGTGTCGTTAATAAGGTTTCTCATAACTTGGTGGAAGAACATTTCATATGACTTGTAGAAAAAATTGTAACACTTGTACTAGTACGCCTAATGATGACATGCTATAAGATTATTGTAGCCGTCGAGTAGCTCACTCACCGGGTTTTTATATGGGTTTAAAACATAACACCATTTCGAATCTCCAAATAGGAATAGTTAGATAATTTTGTGTTTGTGCGGATAATCGATCATTGGCCCATACTAACATGGTAACTCCTCCATAAGTGAAAATCACTAGTCCACTAACACTGGTTAAAATTCATTTCCATGCTATTTTCTCATTAGAGTTCCACCAATTGTTCTTTTCTTAATTTCCCATTCAAGTCTTGTCATTTACCAAATTCATTTCTCTTTTCGTAATCTATAATTCCAAAAATATCAGAATACAATTCACAAATACATAGGAGGGAATAAGTTACATTCTCGGATAGTTTATCAGTTTATATTCATTTCAATGAAAAATTGGTATGCCGTCAAGCATCTTTACAAAATCTATTAAATATTAGGTTTCTTTAACAATAGGAAATGATGATATTGACTGCTGGAGATCTCAAATGGTTATTTAAGTATCTTCAATTGATAAGCTCTATTAAAAAAACCCTATGTTCACTCCAACATTTAATTGACAATAAGAAGACATAGTAGTGTGAATTCATCTGACTCACTAGCCGACGAGCCGTGCATGGATTGGCTGCTTTGGAAATTTCTGCACTCTATCGCCTTGAAGGTGACATATATATCACAATTTAATAGTGGGTAATTTATTGGTACTTGCGTGCAGTATATATATATATATATATACGTACTTAACACATCAGGTTGTACAATTGATAACATCTTTGGAGTTCTTTAACAAACAAACAAAAAAACATCGTCGGAGCTGTTATAACTTTGAACTAAATAATGATCAGTCTAAAGTTCTTCAGTTTGGCCTCATCTTTATGCTCTTCTCCGTCAAAAACTGTTAAGTCTAGGTAGTGGTTTACATGTGTAATGTAAATATACCCAAAGTTTTTATTTTTTATTATTATCTGATACACTGCACTCATTCTTTCTTATACAGTTTAGACTTCGAGTTGAAGAAACTTGGTAAAAATTTCTCATCTTGACTCTTGAAACTCTGATCCGGATCTAGTTTTATATGTGGTTATCATCACAGTCGTCTTTTAGCATGTGTGATTAGAGTACTCGGAACTCAATTCCAAAAAAAAACAACACAAGAATCTGAACAAATTTTTTATATATATATATATATATATATATATATTTTTTTTTTTTTTGATAATCAGGAGGTAATTACAGTCGTATACTTCGCCAGACCTTGATTTTCGATTGAAGATAATCACATGGTCTACAAATATTTTGAGACTAACCCTTTCTCATCTTAACAACATATATGTATATCAAATATGTGTTAATTAAAATATCTGTACAGGGTCTACAAATATTTTTGAGATTAACCCTGTCGTCCATATGTTTGCTCAGGTGGCTGCACAAAACTGGCTCGTAATGTGAATTTGGAGAAACTAAAGAACAACTATTTGTTTCCTGAAGTAATTTCATGATCTTCCATATTTAGATTATTGTACATGCATATGTCAATTGGGATTTTATATTTCACTGAGAGTTTGTAATTGTGTTAATATACAGATAAGCAGACGTGAGCTTGAGCACGTTGAAAAGCATCCAAATGTACGACTGATAAGCCTTGGGATTGGTGATACAACAGAGCCTATACCGAAGCAGATAACCTCAAACATGTGTAACGTATGACTTACCTTTTTTTTTCTTTTTTTCTTTTTTGGGTTCATTATCTAATTAACATCTGTTGGATTATGCCCTGTTTACGGACAGACAGTATTCATCAGTCTATCTGAACATCCTAGAGATTTTTAGTGCAATAAAAAACTGTGTCACGGTCCCACGGATCGTGTTGCCCGCGAATGTAATGTAACCAGTAATTTTAAACCCAAACCGGACTGACGTAGGAACCTGGTTCGACCATGAACCGGATGGATAATCAATAAATACTTGAACCGTTTAAAAACCGCAACAGACTGGCAAATTTCCAAAAACTGGTTAACCCGGGTTTATATCTTTAACATCAATTTTTTTTTTTTTTAAACATCAAAATTTTCAGTTTCTGTAAAAGTGTTTTGTATACATCCAGTCTCCCAATATATATTTTTACCTTTCCTATTAAAAAAAATAGGTTTCCATATACTTTATATGTTTAGGTTTTTACTTTTGAATTTCTTTCTTTTAGTTTGCAGTGATAACAATAGTTTGCATTCATAGCAAAGAAAACAATAGTAAATTAGAGAAAAAAAAAAAAAGAAAACAATAGTTTGCATGTTTTTTTTTTTTTTAAAAAGGTTATAGTTTGCATGTTTTTAGCAAAAAAAAAAAAGAAGTTTGCATGCATTTATTTAAACCCCAAACCAGAACGGTCGGTCAGTACTAGCGATCAATCCGGTCTGAGTTTTATACAAAAGCTCAAGACTCTCTGTGACCCATTTAAATTCGGTTAAAATCCGGAAAATGATCGGTTTTGGGTTTGGGTTAATTATAATACCCGATTTTTTTTTCATAGATGGTATCCGTCGATTAGAATTAGAAATTTAGAATATGATTAAACTATTTAACTCATACAAAACCTTAAAATGACTTCCGGACTTGACTATCTGAAAAGTCAGTTGTCGTTCTCTTCTTGGAAATTCCCCATCTTGTCATCGTTTTTGTGTTCATGCAAGTTAACTATTTCTTTTGTCGTCAAAAAAATAAGTTGATTATTTTCCTCAAATTTTGTTGTTATGCTCGATGCATGTGTAGAGTTTTTTTTGTTTTTTTTGGTGTGCAGTCTGTTGGAACTAATTTTTTGTCAAAATTCGAGGGCTTGATAAAATTGTGTTAATGTGAAAAGAAATGAGTTGAGCTCTTTCTAATAAAATGTTTTCATTAACCGATAAATGTTTTCTCGTGTATATATTTGGTATGGTTGTGTCATTAAGTTAAATAATGAACAACATGAGAGAAGAAAAGACCACACGCGTATCGACCGCGTCTTGGGCCTTGTTGGGCTCGTGGACTTTTTTGAGGTATCGATCGATACCCCTTGGTATCGATCGATACTCAACAGGCCGACTTAAAAAATCGCAGCCGCCAGAATATTCTGGAAATATTCCATATCTGTGGGGGAAAAACCCTAGCCTCTCTCCTATATATACAATACGATTTTCACCTAAAAAATCATCCTCTGATACATAATAAACACATTCTAAAAGTTCTAGCAATCGTTTCTTCAATTCCCTACTGTTTAGAGTAAGTTTCTATTCGAGAGTATCGTAGAATAATGGTCGACAGTTCTGAATCATGGTGTTGATGATTCAGTTAAACTTTGGTTGTATCCTGGGACTCATGGATCTATAAAAAACTCGTCACACTACGGGAGATTCTTAGAGTTAAGGAAAGAGATTCATCTCGCCTCCTTAGATCTTGTTTATTGCTTTATCGTTTATGAATCGTCTATTCCTTAATGTTTATTTATATATTATCGTGATTAAATCTTTCCTGTCTGTAGTGTAAATTTTGGTCCTACAATCTTAACTCTAAGAAGATCCAATTTCTGTTTTATTACTTCAATTGGATCTTTAATCACGAGTAAATAAACGTTTTCAAACGCTTTTTAAACGATTCTTCTACTGCTGATGATACTCAAACGTTATCAAAAAGCTTTTTAGCAACTTGAAACGTGTAGTAGAGGCAATCTTCATCTACTCTATTTTTTAAGAAGATGTTCTTCTGCTAGTGATACTCAAACGTTATCAAAAAGCTGTTTAGCAACTTGAAACGTGTAGTAGAAGCAGATCTGCTTTAAACATCTTCTAAAAACCGTCGTTAATTGCGATTAATGAACGGTAGTGTAACGCCCGCGTTCCGGAGAGATTAATTATTTGGGTGAAATAATTAATTTCGGGTTTGTTCCGGAGAGTATCGATCGATACTGGGCTGTATCGATCGATACCCGTCGGGATTTCTCCTTATAAGTCTTCTTCCTCTTCTCTTCTTGCGCGTGGAAACCATTCTTTTGGGAAAGAAAAGTCTTGGTCGCGAGAGAGAGAGTGAGAGAAGGAGAGCGTGTGAGAGGTGGAAGCTTGGTGAAGCTTGGATCTTGCGAGATCGAGAGAGATTCGAGCTTGGGAGAAGCTTGAAGAAGAGATCGGAAGAGTTTGGTCGTGGTGAGCTAAGAGAAGCGAGAGAGGTCTTCTAGAGCTCGATCCAGCCGATTTAAGGTGAGTTGGGACCAAAGGTTAGCAATTAAGCTTGTGTGGTGCGTTGTTTAAGCTTGATTGATGATTTTCGTGGTTGGTTTTGGCGATTTCTGGGTATAGATCTCGCGGAAGGTTGTGAGTTGCAGGTGGGTATCGATCGATACCATGGGTGTGTCGATCGATACTAGTCTCTTGTCGGTGGACTCGAGTCGTGTGGGCATCGATCGATACCAGGGGTGTATCGATCGATACCAACCGTTGCCTGTGGGCATGTATTGTGTGGGCATCGATCGATACCAGGGGTGTATCGATCGATACCGGTTGTTTGTCTGTGGGCATGTGTTTTGGGTATCGATCGATACCAAGGGGGTATCGATCGATTCTGGTTGTTGGTTGTGCCTGGAAAGCGTGTTGTGTGTTCACCTTTCAGGCTTTGTGTCTAGCTTTTCTTGGGATAGAATTGCTAGGCGTTGGTATAGTTTTTCATGGTGATGAATTGCCATTGTGTTGAAGTTTTAATTGGTGTTAATTAATTCTCCGTTATTGTTCATTGCTGTTTGTGCTTATTGTTTAGCATGTTGTTGGGATGATCTCTCACTCAGCGTTTGGTTAGCCAAATGTTGATGCATCACTTTTGTCGATGCATGTAAAGATAAGGTGTGATCGTGGAATCGAGGCAGTGAAGAGGGGATGATTAGGACCCGGGGGTTTGTTGTTGTTGCTTTTGCTGTTTTAGAACTGTTGGCTTGTGTAAGCTGTAGAACTTGGATTGTTCTTGTATTTGCTTTGTGGTTGAATTAATGTTGTTTAATTATTTACGTTTAAAAAAAAAAAAAAAAAAAAGTGCGGTCGTTTCAGGTAGAATCAACGAACACAAATCATGTTCTTGATAGGTTCGATTGAGATCGAAGCCTTGTGAGTATCGATCGACACCCTATGGTATCGGTCGATACTTGGCTAAATTGTATCGGTCGACACTCAAGTGTATCGATCGATACTATGCAAACAGTTGTATCGGTCGGCACCTCAGTGTATCGATCGATACTTTGCATCGACCAAGTTGGGTCTATATCGATCGATACTGTGTATAAGACACATGTATCGATCGACACTGTGGTGCTATGATCGATTCTGTGGAATTCACTTGTATCGATCGACACCTAGGGTGTATCGATCGACACTAAGCGTGTATCGATTGACACCATGATGCATCGATTGACACAGTATGTGCATCGAGCATCGATCGACATTGTGGTTCATCGTTCGATCCTGTGTATTTCACTTGCATCGATCGACACACAGGATGCATCGATCGACACCTAGGGTGTATCGATCGACACTAAGTGTGTATCGATCGACACCAGGATGTATCGATTGACATAGTATGTGCATCGAGCATCGATCGACACCATATGGGTGTATCGATAGACATTGGGTGTGTATCGATCGATACCAAGGAGTATCGATCGACACCAATGCGATTTAGTTCGATATTAGAATTGCGATTCTTTAAGTTGATATATCGATACTAACTAAAAGTTGTTTCTTTGTCTTAACAGAATGACAACTGAGATGGATAACAACTCTGGATTGGTGGAAAAAACCGGTGAGAAGGTTGAGACGACTGCAAGTCAGATCGAGACGGTGAAAGTTCCTTATGGGAATCACGTTGCTCCTCCAACCAAGTTTGATGGGACAGCATTCAATATGTGGAAAAGGAAGATGTTCTTCTATCTGACAACATTGAATCTGCAGAAATACACCAGTGAGGTGAAACCTGTTCTCCCTGAAGATAACACTGACCCACGTGCGCTTACGAGTGTACACGCTTGGGAACATGCTGACTTCTTGTGCAAATGCTATATTCAGAATAGCCTATCGGACTCTCTGTATGGGGTGTACGAAAACGCTGAGACCTCTAAGGATCTATGGGATTCATTAGACAAGAAGTACCGCGTTGAAGATTCTGGTACTCAGAAATTCACTGTGGCGAGATTCGAGCAATACAAGATGGTGGATTCAAGACCACTAATGGAACAGGTCGATGAGGTGCAGAGGCTCCTACATGACATCCATGCTGAGGGAATGCGGCTGTGTGAGACCTATCAAGGTTGCTGCATCATTGAGAAGCTACCTTTTGGTTGGACGGACTTCAAGAACAACCTCAGGCTGAAGAAGAAGAAGATGAGTCTTGAAGATCTGATTGTTAAGCTCCGCGTAGAGTCTACGAATCGGGAACAACATATCAATGTAGGTGTGAAAATTCGCGAACACAATGCGAACATGGTTGAACACCAAAACCCCAAGTGGCAGAACAAAGGTCGCCTTAACAAAGGNTTCATTAGACAAGAAGTACCGCGTTGAAGATTCTGGTACTCAGAAATTCACTGTGGCGAGATTCGAGCAATACAAGATGGTGGATTCAAGACCACTAATGGAACAGGTCAATGAGGTGCAGAGGCTCCTACATGACATCCATGCTGAGGGAATGCGGCTGTGTGAGACCTATCAAGGTTGCTGCATCATTGAGAAGCTACCTTTTGGTTGGACGGACTTCAAGAACAACCTCAGGCTGAAGAAGAAGAAGATGAGTCTTGAAGATCTGATTGTTAAGCTCCGCGTAGAGTCTACGAATCGGGAACAACATATCAATGTAGGTGTGAAAATTCGCGAACACAATGCGAACATGGTTGAACACCAAAACCCCAAGTGGCAGAACAAAGGTCGCCTTAACAAAGGTAAAGGGAAGATGCCACAAAAGAACTTCCAAAAGTTCAAGAACAAGAGTGGTCAGAATGGGCAGACTTCTCAAAGATTCTTAGGATTGTGCAACTTCTGTGAGAAGCAAGGACACAAATCCGTCGATTGTCGTGGCAAGAAGGCTCAAGCCAACTTGACAGAAGCTGACATGTGTGCTGTGGTCACTGAGGCCAATGTTGCTGAAAGCCATCCAAAGACTTGGTGGTTCGATACTGGTGCAACCAGACACATCTGTATGGATCGAGAGATGTTCTCCACATACACAAAGACCAAGGATGGTGAAAAACTCTTAATGGGTAATTCTGCCTCGTCGACAATTGCTGGTCACAAGAAGGTTGTTCTGAAGCTCACCTCTGGACAGGAACTGGCTCTCACCAACGTCGTCCATGTATCAAATATGCGCAAGAATTTGATCTCTGGATCGCTTATCAGTAAGCATGGATTCTCTGTGAAGCTGGAAGGTGATAAGCTAATCATAACGAAGAATGGGATGTATTTGGGTAAGGGTTTTGTTTGTGATAATCTGTTTAAGATGTATGTTGAGGCAGTAATCCGAAAGGATAATGTAACCGAGGCTTCCACCTCGAAGAACCCTAAGATTAATGATAAGAAATCAATTGCTTATCTCGCTGAGTCTTTTAATATTTGGCATGAAAGATTAGGACATGTTAATTATAAGTCTATGAGTAGATTAATGAACATGAACATGATTCCTAAATGCAAGTTAAGCAAAGACAAATGTGAAGTTTGTGTCCAAGCAAAACTCACTAAAACGCCATCACCCAGCGTTCAAAGAACAACAGAACCTCTAGGTTTAATTCACACAGACTTATGTGATTTAAAATATATTCAAACTAGAGGAGGCAAGAAATATTTCGTGACTTTCATAGATGATTGTACGAGATATTGTTATATCTTTCTACTGCGAAGTAAAGATGAAGCCTTGGACAAATTTAAAGAATACAAGCTGGAAGTTGAAAACCAACTCGGCAAGACCATAAAAAAAGGTAAGAAGTGATAGGGGTGGTGAATATAGTGAACCATTTGATGCATTCTGTAGAGAACATGGCATTATTCATCAAACAACTGCCCCCTATTCACCCGAATCCAATGGAGTTGCTGAAAGAAAAAACAGAACTCTCAAGGAAATGATGAATGCAATGTTGCAGGAATCTGGGTTAGCCCAGAACATGTGGGGGGGGGGGGAAGCTCTGTTTACCTCAAATTATATCCTGAACAAAATTCCACACAAAGTCACAGGAAAAACTCCTTATGAACTTTGGAAAGGTAATGTACCTTCGTATGTATACCTGAAAGTGTGGGGGTGTCTGGCAAAAGTTGCAGTACCACTTCCGAAAAAAGTCACCATTAGACCTAAAACGGTAGATTGCATTTTCATCGGATATGCGCACAACAGTAGTGCCTATCGATTTCTGGTACATAAATCAGATATACCAGATATTCATGTAAACACAATAATGGAGTCAAGGAATGCATCCTTCTTCAAAAATGTGTTTCCATGCAAGGATAGAGGAAATCCTAAACGGACTCGTGACGAACGAGATGCTAGCAATGAGGCAAGCACTTCAGGCACTTCTGCAGAAGAAGAAGTAGCTGAACCTAGACGAAGCAAGAGAGCTCGTAAGGAAAAGACATTTGGCTCTGAGTTCATAATGGCATTCCTAGCGGAAAGTGGTCCAAGAACCTTCATGGAAGCGATGTCTACACCTGATGCACCTTTCTGGAGGGAAACATCTAACAGTGAAATCAACTCAATTATGCAAAATCATACTTATGAGTTGGTAGACAAACCTCTAGGTTGTAAATGGGTCTTCATCACTAAGCTAAAAATCGATGGTTCTATAGACAAATATAAGGCCAGGCTTGTGGTACAAGGATTTCGTCAAAAGGAAGGACACTTATTCTCCAGTGACGAGAATTACTTCGATTCGCATGTTGATTGGAATCGCAGCTTTAAGAAACCTTGAAATACATCAGATGGATGTTAAGACTGCTTTCCTAAACGGAGATTTAGAGGAAGAGATCTATATGAATCAACCTGAGGGTTATGTTGCTCCCTGACAAGAGAAGAAAGTCTGTAGACTTGTCAAATCGCTATACAGACTCAAGCAAGCTCCAAAGCAATGGCATGAAAAGTTTGACAGTGTTATGATGTCAAATGGCTTTCACATCAATGAATGTGATAAGTGTATCTATATCGAAAGTACTTCACAAGGTTATGTGTTGTTGTGTTTGTACGTAGATGACATGCTAATAATGGGAAGCAACAAAGATATAATCATTCAAACTAAGAACATGCT
This sequence comes from Eutrema yunnanense, assembly GCA_002933935.1. Taxonomy (NCBI): domain Eukaryota; kingdom Viridiplantae; phylum Streptophyta; class Magnoliopsida; order Brassicales; family Brassicaceae; genus Eutrema; species Eutrema yunnanense. Next base: position 301,596 of record PKML01031101.1, read on the forward strand.
GAATGGAAAGTTTGACATGAAAGACATGGGATTAGCAGATGTAATTCTAGGGATTAGGATTATTCAGAATTCAAAAGGAATAATTCTGTCTCAAGATCATTACGCTACTAAAATCCTAGAGAGGTTTAAGACCTACTCCAATGGGACTGCGAAAACTCCACTTGATCCTCAACTTCACTTGACAAAGAATCCAGATGGAGCAGTGTCACAAGTGGAGTATGCAAGAGTCATCGGGAGTCTAATGTACTTAACAAATTTTACTAGACCCGATTTAACACACTCGGTAAACGTACTAAGTCGTTACACGAGTAATCCAGGTCATACCCATTAGAGAGCCATAACTAGGGTATTAAATTATCTTAGATACACCAAAAGTTATGGGCTGCACTTCGGTAAAGAACCAACAGTGCTGGAAGGGTACAGTGATGCCAATTGGATTTCAGATTCAAGAAACTCCAAATCCATGAGTGGATATGTCTTTACGCTTGCTGGTGCAGCAATATCCTGGAAATCTTCCAAACAAACACTCCTGGCCATATCAACCATGGAGTCAGAGTTTGTAGCTTTAAACAAAGCTGCTGAGGAAGCAGAATGGCTTCGAAACTTTTTGGAAGATATCTCGATGTGGGAGAAACCAGTGCCAGCTTTACGAGTACATTGTGATAGTCAGTCGGCTATCTCTCGGGCACTGAGTAGTCTATATAATGGCAAGTCTCGTCATATAAGAAGACGA
>PKML01031101.1:303011-397309 GCA_002933935.1 Eutrema yunnanense
GATTGTTGGAACTAATTTTTTGTCAAAGCTCGAGGGTTTGATAAAATTGTGTTAGTGTGAAAAGAAATGAGTTGAGCTCTTTCTAATGAAATGTTTTCATTAACCGAGAAATGTTTTCTCGTGTATATATTTGGTATGGTTGTGTCATTAAGTTAAATAATGAACAACATGAGAGAAGAAAAGACCACACGCGTATCGACCGCGTCTTGGGCCTTGTTGGGCTCGTGGACTTTTTTGAGGTATCGATCGATACCCCTTGGTATCGATCGATACTCAATAGGCCGACTTAAAAAATCGCAGCCGTCAGAATATTCTGGAAATATTCCATATCTGTGGGGGAAAAACCCTAGCCTCTCTCCTATATATACAATATGATTTTCACCTAAACAATCATCCTCTGATACACAATAAACACATTTTAAAAGTTCTAGCAATCGTTTCTTCAATTCCCTACTGTTTAGAGTAAGTTTCTATTCGAGAGTATCATAGAATAATGGTCGACAGATCTGAATCATGTTGTTGATGATTCAGTTAAACTTTGGTTGTATCATGGGACTCATGGATCTATAAAAAACCCGTCACACTACGGGAGATTCTTAGAGTTAAGGAAAGAGATTTATCTCGCCTCCTTAGATCTTGTTTATTGCTTTATTGTTTATGAATCGTCTATTCTTTAATGTTTATTTATATATTATCGTGATTAAATTTTTTTCGTCTGTAGTGTAAATTTTGGTCCTACATAGTCTAGCCAAAAGGTCATTTGGTCGTTTACGTTTAAGGTATATCTGTATCTGTTTGGTATACTAGAATAGGATGATATGATAAAATTTGGAGTTATTTTGAAGATACCAAGAAAAATCATGCTAATCCTTGGTCAATGTCAGTGCTTCGTGAATGTCTCTCTCTCTCTTTGTTTTTTTTTTTAATATCTCTTCCCATTATTTTTGTTAAATGGTTTAATATCTTTTCCCATTAGTTATGCTTTTATAGTCTGCTCTAGTGTAGAGCCTTGTGTTTCTTTATCAAATATCTATGCTTTTGTAATTGCTAGAGTCTATTGTGCTTGTATAGTGTCAAGGTTGTTTGCCTTGCATTGACTTTAGTTGTTTATATCACTTTAATTGCTCTGTTTATTGTTGTTCCGGTTTTTGCTTATATATGTGAAGGTAGTGAAGGAACTTTTAACTTTTCAGAATGAAACTATCACCTGTTTCATTTATTTAAACATTAAAAAAAAATATATATATATAACCGGTCCAACCGGTCCGATCCATTGGAACCGTACATCACATTCGATTTTTCAATTCATTGGTGATTAGTCGTCATCGTACAAGTGCAATATAACATTTATATACTTTTCCTGTAAAAAAAAGTTGTTCCTAGGTCTTTAGTAAATTTGTGTAGTTGATTTTGATAATTCAGTTTGCACATGCCCTATCGACTGTGGAAGGATATAGAGGGTATGGACTGGAACAAGGTGATAAGGTAACTATGGTCTTTCTTTCACTATGTTTTGAAAAAAGTTGTATCATATCATTTTGTGCCAATTTAATTTGTTCTTTCTTTACAAGGGTTAATTTTTAAATTTGTAAACCTAAAGAAGGATTTTACTTTCACTATGTTTGCATTTATATTCTCATTTTCTATGCGAAATGAAATTTTTAAGCAATGAATCTGTTTTCCTATGGAAAATTGGCCTTTTCATTCCTCAACTATTCAAAAATGTTAATTTCAGACCCGAATTTGTAACGGGTGCTAAAACATACGTCAACTTCAGAAAATTGGCTATTTCATACCCGAATTTGTAACCGATGCTAAAACATACGTCAACTTCTTAATAATTTGAATCTCATACTTAAACTTTTAATTTTGTGCTATAACATACATCAGACCAAACACTGTTAAGGAACCCTAATGCGGTCATCAAACCAAAAGACGAAGCCATGATGATACAGCTCAATTGGACTACATTCTCACCTCAACTAGAGCAGTCCTCGAAGTGGAATCAATCCAATCCGAGTTCAGATGAAGAAGTTATTTAACTTCCAAGTCAAGTGATTCCAAGCATACGAGATTCGGACATACGTGCGTTCAAAAAATTCTTCCAACCAAACCCGAAGGAATCAAGTTACAAACCAAAATTTTCTGGAATCTTGATTCATCATAGAAACCGGGAAAATTGAATTCACAACAACTCCGGTTCATAGTTGAGAGATATGAATTTTACAAGTCAACCGATCTGTTTCATGCCCTATTGCGCATGATCGGTGTTGTAATTTTATAAGTCAACAGCGTTTGGTCTGATGTATTTTATAGCACGAAATTAAAAGTTTAAGTATGAGATTCAAATTATTAAGAAGTTGACGTATGTTTTAGCACCAATTACAAATTCAGGTATGAAATAGCCAATTTTCTAATGTTGACGTATGTTTTGGCACCGGTTACAAATTCGGGTATGAAATTAACATTTTTAAATAGATGATGGATGAAAAAGCCAATTTTCCCGTTTTCCTATATTGACTTTTTTTTTCTTTTTAACCAGGCCCTTCGGAAAGCTATTGCTGATACTTTTTATGGACATTTGCATGTGAAAAGCAATGAAGTTTTTGTATCAGATGGTGCACAAAGCGATATTTCTCGTCTTCAAGTATGGATCAAGATGTGTTTTTGATATTTAACACATTCTTTTGACGTTATGCTTATTTGAGTTTCATTTGCAGCTACTTCTAGGTTCCGGTGTCACAATTGCTGTGCAAGATCCTACCTTCCCGGTAATGTCTGCGATTTTATTTTCTGTTTACATCTTTACTTTCTCTCTATAATTTCTGAACATGAAAAGGTTAAGTGGCTAAAATTATGGAGAAAGAGATCTTCTTATGAATGTTATTAGTTGCCTCTTATGTTGCTTTTTCTTTGTGGAATTAGGCTTACATAGATTCAAGTGTGATTATCGGTCAGACTGGTTATTTCCATGAAGCAACCAAGAAGTACCAAAATGTTGTCTACATGCCTTGTGGGCCTAAGAATAGTTTCTTCCCTGATCTAGCAATGACCCCAAGAACTGATGTCATCTTCTTTTGTTCTCCTAATAACCCTACTGGTTATGTAGCATCCAGGAAACAACTACATCAACTAGTTGATTTTGCAAAGACCAATGGTTCCATTATTATATTTGACTCTGCATATGCCACTTTTATCGAAGATGGCAGTCCACGTTCCATTTATGAAATTCCTGGTGCTCGAGAGGTGAGGCGAGCTTGATATTCTTTCCGGTCCCTGCTAAGTTTTATATACTTTCAACATAAAACCAATTAATTTGCAATAAGCAAATTAGCCTTTGTATGTTATATATTACTTTATGTCTTCTCATTTTCGGGTTTGCAATATTGTCTCTTTGCATTCATATATCATCATATTACTTTTTGCTAGGTCGCAATTGAAATTTCATCATTCTCCAAGTTTGCTGGTTTCACTGGCGTTCGGCTTGGTTGGACTATCATCCCTGATGAGCTCTTATACTCTAATGGTTTTCCCATTATAAAGGATTTCCATCGCATTGTGGCCACTTCCTTCAATGGAGCTTCAAATATAGCGCAATCGGGTGGATTGGCATGCCTTTCTTCTGCTGGCCTTAAGGTATTTAAGTTTAGTAGCATTTGCCTGCATTTTTGCTTAGTTTTCATCAACGTCCTATTTACGTATTTTGGGCTAAACACGATAGGAAATACGGTCGGTGATCAACTACTACAAAGAGAACAGGAAGATACTGATGGATACTCTGGTCTCGCTTGGCCTCACGGTTTATGGTGGTGTAAATGCTACATCTCGTGTTATGTGCATTATCTTGAATAATCCCCTCCCACTTGTTATATCATGATGTATATTGTTCTATAATAAAAGCTAAGCGACCATGTTAATTTTTTTTTCATAATCAATAATTAATTACTTTCATGTTAAAAAAAAAGAAGAAGTTTGCAATATATTGAGTCAAATTTACTACAAGAGAACCATATTAATAGAAACTAATTACAATTGTTACCTTTATATTCACTACAAGTAAACACAGTCATTTCCGACGACCATTGATCCGTCAGACTTTTTGGATGGATTTTCGACCGATTCCCAATGAATTTAGGGTCGTCGGAAATCTGTTAGGAATTTCTGACAGAACAATGGTCGTCAAAAAAATAGTTGGGAATTCCCGACGTATTCCATGGGACTTTGGATGCATACTATAATTAAAAAAATATCTAAATCTGTCCGGAATCCCTCAGTATTTTTCGACGGATTTCCGAGGGATTTAGATATTTTTTGAACATATAAATGTTATTGAGAACATTTTTAAAACGTGTGAAATTTGTGTTTGGACATGTGATTTAATAAATTCGTCGGAAATCCCTCGGAATTTTCCGACGGATTTCCGAGGTATTTCATAAAATCCTTTGGAAATTTCTTTTCCGACGGATTCATATTTTTGGGTATAAAAACCTCAAATTTAACAATATTGAAAATGTTTGTTCTTGAAAAATTGCAAGTTACACATATCAACTGTTTTGAGGGTATAAAAACCTCATTTTGTAAATTTTAAGTCTAACCCTACAAGGAACACAAAAATGTAAGTATAAATTATATGTTTCTTTAAGAATGGTAGATCTCATTGTTATCTTGATTGTTACAAAACCCGAAATAACTTGTGTTTCGTCGGTATTTCTAAATTATTGTGATATTGGTATGCTACGTTAATGTGTTTAAATCCTAAATTGTATGAAAAATTCAAATTGTATACCCTATACCCTAAAGGGTCGGAAGTCCATCGGAAATTTCCGACGGATTTCCAAGGGATTTTATAAAATTTCATCATTTTACACATAGCAATTTTACAATGTCTTTTTCCAAAAATAACAATGTCTGTCGGAAATCCCTCGGAAATTTCTGAGGGATTTCCGAAAGACCTTGTTATTTTTGAACAAAATCAACCCTGTTGACTAGCCAATGAAAAACATGCAAAATTTCCCGTTTTCTTTTTAAATTTCCGAAGGATAAAAAAACCCCGGGAATTATCTAAAGTTTACCGCCAAAGCTGAAAGTTTTAGCGGTGCATTTAATTGGTTCCTGACGGATTCTCGAGGGAATATACGTCGGGAATTGAGTTATATATTTTAAAAACTTAATTTTCTCTTCACTTTCTCCTCCTCTCCGATTCTTCTCCTCCTCGCCGATTCTTCTTCTCCGCCGACTCTCTCCTCCTCCACGCTGCCGATTCTCTCTTCCTCACGCCGCTGTCGACTCTCTCTCTCTCCTAGTTTCCTCATGTAAGTTTCTTCATCTCTTTCCTATTATATTTTTAGATTATTGTGAGATTATTAGTGAATTTGTGGCTAGATTTGCTTAGGCTATGTAATATTGGTATAATAGGATGTTAGATTAGAGAGTTTTAGTGGTTAGATTGTAGTTTTATATAGATTTGTTGGTGGATTTTGTTTTTTTTNAAAGAGACTTAATTAGATGTCGAAGAGAAGGAAGAAGAAAGAAGAGAGGAAGAAGAAATAAGAAAGAAGAAAGAAGAAAGAAAATCGTGAGAGGAGAGAGAAATAAATTCAATTAAAACAAAAATTAGATCCTCCACCGTTGGATTAAACCAATCAACGGTGGAGGATCTCAATCCTCGTCACAGAGAATTAACCAATGAGAAACTTTCATTATTTTTGTCATTTTGTCGCAAATTAGTCGCAAAAATGAGACTATTTTGTTACTACAAATGAAAAAACTCGACTGAAGTTGCTAAACAGTCCCAAATTTGGGACCATTTTGTGACAAAAAAATCTTTTACCCTAAACTTTAAGAACATAGAAGATTTGAATATGATTTTACAATGATTTTGTGTATCTAGCATTTCAAAAATATATTAAAACTTAAAAATAAATAAATTTTGTGAGAGTTTTTATCTTTCAAAATCATTCCTTATAAAACACATGTAACACTTAGTAGATGTTATGATTATATTGAAATTTTTGTAAGTGTTATATTTTTTTGTTTATTATTTGATGTTTATGTGTAAGATCTAGTTTACAATTTAATATTTATAGTTTATGATCTAGTTTAAAAAAATTGTAAGTTTTGAATTTTTTTGTATATTATTCGATGTTTATGTGTAAGATTTAGTTTAAAATTAAAGATTTATATCAAGTTTATGATTAAGGGTTAGAGGTTTAAGGTTTAGGGTTAAGGGTTTGTGGTTTGAGTTTATAATTTATTGATTTTTATAAAAAAATCAAGTGGAGTTGCAAATTAGTCCCAAATTTGGGACTATTTTGTGACTACTATTAAAAATTAGTCACAAATTAGTCCCAAATTAGTCACAAAAACTGGGTTTGCAAATTAGTGTACATGTTACCTTAAACCCTAAGGTAAAATATATTTTAAAAATTGATGATTTTAGGATTTAGGGTTTATATTTTAGGATTTATAAAATGATTATATTTTAAAAATTGTAAGTGTTGAATTTTTTTTTTATTATTTGATGTTTATTTATTTGATATTTTTGTATATTATTTGATGGTTTAGGGTTTAGAATTTTTTTGAATATTATTTGATGTTTATTTAAAAAAAATCGAGTGCAGTTGCTAAACCGAAGCAAATCAGTTACAAATTTGGGACTACTTTTGCAAGTCCTTAAACAGTCGCAATTATGCGACTATTGTCTGACTACATTTTTAGGCGGTAATTTGTGACTATTATGCCTCTGCATTATGAGTAGTCGCAAATCAGTCACAAAATCGTCCCTCTTTTTTTGCGACTAAAAAAAGTAGTCGCAAAAAATAGTCACAAATACTGTGTTTTCTTGTAGTGAGGAATCCCCCGACACTGAAGCTCTTTCGGTGACTAACTCCGGAAATCAGAAGAGCCCGCAACATGGGAAAGGGATGTATATTCACAACAACAGTTCGACCAACTTCAAAAGTACCGGAATTCAAATGGTAAGTTTTTTTCTGTTCTAAGTTGTTTTCAATATATTTATTACTAACTAACGATTTCATTTATTTTCTAGACGCAAGAAGATGACGAACCTCCGAATCACCTATAATTGATGGAGAGGGCGCACACCAACAAGAAAACCAAAAAAGTTCATGATCTTGTCATCAACGAGATCATCGACAAGGTGACCAAGAAGAAGGACGGCATCTTGAGCCAACAATCTCCGGACGGCTCCAACGATTCCAGCGACCTCCCTTGGATAGAAATCAACTGTATGGTACTTGAGGTAATCATTTAACTATATATTATCATTTAATTTGAGATAATTATTTGTTATGTTCTAATGTTTTTTTATTGTTTTTTTGGTAGGAGATACCCCTTAAAAAAGGTCGTCAGGGAGGGTTAGGTAAGGTTGGGCGTAGCGACGACACAATTTCTTCGGCTGGTTTCTTGTACGATCAAGACGTGATCCGACTGAATGAAGAGAACAAGGGGAAAGTAACAGCTTTGGAGGATGAGCTCACCGCTGAAAAAGCAAAGAGAACTTCCATCGCGGATTTCATGAAATAAAAGTTCTCGGATTTCTCGCCGTATTTAGTATGATTTCATTTTTTGTAATTTTGCTACAATTTCCAAAATTTCAAAAACTTTTAATAATTATTTAAGTTTATAAAAAAATTAAATATTATTTAATTTCTCATTTTCGTTTTTAGAATTATTTAATAAATAAATTAAATTTATATTTTTTTTTTGTAAAATCAATTATTTTTCTATTCCTGAAAAATTCGTCGGAAATATTTCTCTCAAAAATATGTCAGGAATATTTCCCTTGGGAATCCGTCGGGAATTTTACCCTCGGATGGATGACATGCCCTTAGAAAACCGTCGGGAATTTTAGCCTTCAGAAATCCTTCGGGATATTCTGGATGAATATCTGGTCCTCGGAAATTTGTCGAGTATTTTGTTCCTCGTTAATCCGTCCCGAGAAATTCCCGATGGATTTGATTTTCGACGAGATAGTCCCGACGACTAAAATTCATCGGAAATCTGTGTGGAATATCCGTTTCCGTTGGATTTTCGATGATTTCAACTGTCAGGAATAGTTTTTTTTCCTTGTAGTGATTGAAGCACCAACCATTTATGGGAATGTTATATCTAAACGGTTCTTACTAAAATAGCTCTATGAATCGATGGTTAAAGATATAATTTATTCGTGTGTAATTTCTACTTTACATAGTTGAAAACAACAATAAATTTGGATTTCTAACAAGTATCAAATGAGAATACTTCCGAAGATCATGCTCATGATCAAGATACTTCTCAGAGCTCTTCCTCATAAAACTTATGCAACGGCCCTGGTTTTGTAGCTATTTCTTAGGAGCGTTTAAAGTTTTTCTCCCTTTTGTGATAAACTATGTTTTTATCGGTTTCTAACATTTTTTTTGTTAATCGAGTCAAAATGTATTTTTAGAGTATTTTAGTCTTTTATCAAGTTTTCAGGTTTTAGGTCACTTTGGGAGAAAATAAACCGGTTTTGGTGCAAATGAGAATATGGAGATGCAGAATCATGCAGAACCGTAAGAAGGTTGGCATTCGTTGAAAACCTTCACACAAATGGACCGAGCTCAAATTTGGCGTCACTATAGAGCATTGGATTTGATTTCATTTGGAAGTGGTTTGAGGCCATTCCAACGGTGCTTCTACGTTATTTCCTAGTAACATGTTGTTTCGTAATTTGGTTATAGACTAGGCGGTAACTAGAGTTTCTGTTAATGCGAAATCTCTAGAGGAATTTAGATCGTAGAGATTCTTTAGGATGGAATATACTAGCTCTATTATACTTGAACTTTAATCTTGACTTAATTTTCTCATCAAAGGTTTAGACAAAGATAACGAATCATAGATTCATGACGTTCTTTTACCTTTTACCACTCTTTGTCGTACATGAATGGCAAACTCATGTTTAGTTGGTACCCCACCCGAAACTTGACCATTGTTCAAACCTCATGCAACTCGCTTTGTGTATTATGTGCATATATGTGCAAAAACGCCGGAGAGGGAGGAACGACACAGTTTTTAGTCACTAAATACGAAGATTATACGAAATTGGTGGAGGTGAATTCAACGAAGATAAGAGCTTGGTTCTCCCTTTGAAAACTCAAAAATATGGTAAACTTTCGTGCCCCTAAGACTCTATCTCAATAAAGGCTTTCCCCCTTTCGAAAAAAACCAAAATAATCGAAAGGGAAAGGAAACAAAAGCCTAAAAAAAGTCTAGGTTGGTCGAAATTATTATGAGGCATCCATGGTTCGTTTGTGAGAAGTTTGTCATTCTGAGCCCACATAAAATTCTAAGTCTGGGGGAATGACAGAAAACTTCTGTTTTTGGAGAAAGGAGGAAGTGCAACATTTTTACGCAAGAAGAAGTGACTGGAAGCTGTGGTTATCAATAGGTCCTTCCTCTCTTGCTATTTTGCATAATATCTCGCACCCTCCGGTGAAATTACGGTAACCCGAAACACCTTTAACCTCACCTCTAAATGCCTTTAATACCTAGCCTCAATTGTTTTGGTTTAATCCTTTTGGTGAGAAGTTTACGTTTGCACTTAATGAATTTAGAGAGCTAGTTGAGCTGATTTTTGGATTTTGAAAGTTTATATTTCGTATGACGGATCCGAGATTTCTAGTTCCCTATGATTTTTGTTTGATCGTTTCCAAGCTTTAGATTTGTCTTGTTTGAGGACAAACAAGGTTTAAGTCTAGGGGTGTGATAAAACCGTATTTTTACCCGTTTTACTATATATTGACACCTGAGATTCCGTAACGAGTAGATACTTCCGCATGAGCATAATCAATTTTCTGGTTGAACGATTTAATAAGTGTTTCACTCGCTTTTCTATGTTTTATTACGGCTTTCGCATATTTATACTTTCAAGACTCTTTTCAGGTTACTTAGGCGAAAACATTGCAAATTGGAGAAAAACCAAATTTTTGGCTACGAGTCAAACCGTCACAAGTTCAATTGCCAAATAGGTTCTTTTCACCGTCTGATCCAGTCCAATTTTAGTGATATTCAAGAAGGACCAGCTAACTTTCCATTCCAACATATTCGAGGACGATCCAATGATTCAATCAAAAGATACATGAAGATCAAGACGTCCGATCTGGCCCCTTCCAGAAGCATTCCAGCCGTGGCCAAGAGGCAATCTGCCGCGACAAGAAACCTCCACCTGCGGCCAAGTGAAGATCCACCGCGGCCAGACTCCATGGACCCGTGGCCAAAGTAATTTCGTCATGTAAGCCCAATTTGCAAGGCCCGTTCAATTCTCGTCACTTAAAACCCTAAAGACCGATGAAAGCAGAAGAGAAGACCTATAAATATGCCTCTTAGAAGAACTAATTTTGTGTGCTTGCTTTTACATCATTTTTAGTTTAGTTTTGTTCTTGCTTATACTCTTAAACTCTTGTTCTTTACTTTTCGAGATTGGTGAAGAGGTTCTCACCGGACTTAATTCTTAAAATCGTGAGGCTCCTTCATCAATCTCCTGCAATTTATTTAATCATGATTTTCACTTCATCTATGTTCGAGTAGTTTTATTGTTGGGTTTAAAATAATTATTGTTCCATTCCAACATATTCGAGGACGATCCAACAGTTCAATCAAAAGATACATGAAGATCAAGACGTCCGATCTGGCCACTTCCAGAAGCATTCTAGCCGCGGCCAAGAGGCAATCCGCCGCGGCAAGAAGCCTCCACCCGCGGCCAAGTGAAGATCCGCCGCGGCCAGACTTCATGGACCCACGGCCAAGGTGATTTCATCCTGTAAGCCCAATTTTCAAGGCCCATTCAATTCTCGTCACTTAAAACCATAAAGACCGACGAAAGCAGAAGAGAAGACCTATAAATATGCCTCTTAGTATACCTCATTTTGTGTTCTTGCTTTTACACCATTTTTAGTTTAGTTTTGTTCTTGCTTTTACTCTTAAACTCTTGTTCTTTACGTTTCAAGATTGGTGAAGAGGTTCTCACCGGATTTAGTTCTTAAAATCGTGAGGCTCCTTTATTTAATCATGATTTTCACTTCATCTATGTTCGAGTAGTTTTATTGTTGGGTTTATAAGAATTATCAAAGGGAAATTCTATGTTCGATAAGGATTTCACGAGATAAAACCCTAGCCGATTTCTAGAGCTCTTTCTTATGGAGAGTTGTTAATACTAAATATAGCGTCATGAACAAGAGGGGATTCATAGGTGTTAAGTACCACAAAAAGTGTTGGATCTAAAAACACTGAATCGTTTATACATAAGAGCTTGCACGTCGTAAGATTTCGAAAGTTTACTTACGGAGTGCCGTGAACTAAAAAGAACCAGTGCGAACAACACGATCTTCCGCGCGACTAGAGACGGAAGCTACTGGTCGAGTGTATAGGTTGTTGGTGCGTAGGATGTACGAAAGTAGACTACGCCATTTGTTCAGTTCAGTTCGTGGAGTTGAAATCTAGAAACAGTTACTAGGAGCTTAGCGACTGTGATTGAATCGAGCATACCTTAAGATATTTCTACCGTTTTATTATTATTTACAAATCGTTTCTCTCTTTTGTTGATGCCATCGATTTTCTTAGTCTATTTTACAAGCAATTTTCCGTTTTACGTTCTTTAAATTTTCGTGACAAAAACCCTTATAAAAATTTATTCTCGTCTTAGACTTCCTTGATATTCTCTGTCTATGATCCCGTAGAACAGCTCTCTCTCCCTATGGATCGATACCTAAAGTACTACAACGCACATCTGTGCACTTACGGAACCTTTAGGTTTATAAATTTAAAACCTCAAGTTTCAGAACCAATCCGACGCTATCAGTATTCTCTGAGAGAGTTAGGGCTTATTTTTTGTTTGAACTGCCATAGCTACCCATATGATTACCAAAGTTTAGATGGGGATAGTCGTAAGTTTGTTGAGAAGCATTTTGGGAAAGGGAAGAAGAAAGTAACACTGAAGGATGTCAATGAAAAGCTGGAGTCAATGAGAGGGAAACCTGGTAAAGGTAGGTTGAATATTGTCGTGCTTTACTTCTTAGCCAATGTGATTGTTTGGAAGGTGAACACAGGATATGGAGCCCCAGGTGTAGAGCCATTCTTTCTCAGAGCGGCGAGTAATCTTCATTTGTGTAAAACGTTTCTTTTGGGACAATTTGCATATGATCATAATATGAAAGACAACCGTAAGCTAGTGGAATGTTTTGAGGGGAAACTGCCTGAATGTGCAAACAAAGTCATTCCTAGTTTCATTTCCTATAGAGGTAAATATGCACAACTGAGTATTACTGGTATAATGTGTCATGTGTATTTTCTGGCGTTTGAGGCAATTCCAGTTATTGGAAGCCAGTTCAGAGAAACTGTTGTTGGAGAAAATAGTAGTTGTCCAAGGTTGTGCAAGAGCAGGTTCAAAAAAGGTGATATGAAAGGTTTTGCACTTTCAGAAATAAATATGAAACTTTATGCAACTAAGGTTAGAAATCAAACCTTATGTAAATTACTAATTATATTAAGTGGTAATGGTCCAAAACAATACAAAATGACAACAAAATTACCAGAATAGTACAAAGTTTGAGAAAATTATCAAAATAGTCTTTTTCAAAAAACATTTGAACTGTTTTGGGTTTAGGGCGAAGCCCTAAACCCTATACACTTTTCCCAAAAATATTATTTTTACAATTTTCCCAAACTTTGTACTATTCTAGCAATTTTTTTTTTTGTCATTTTGTACTATTTTAACAATTGCCCCTTATATTAATTACTTATCTATCATGGGGTTGTTTTTAAATTCTTTTTTTTGGTATTCACAGGAGATTAATAGTGTGTTGGCTCCATCCAAGAATGAGGACCAACTGTTGGCTGGAGTCATGGATGATGAGGATTTGGAGCAAGATGAAGTTGATACAGTTATTGATGGTTGGAAAACGATTATGGTGGAAGAAAAGAGAGGTATATTTTTCGAGGAGATGTACACGCAAGATGTGAATAGCCAAAAGAGCGAAGGAGAAAAACATGTTCTCACTAAAAGAACGGATGAGTGAAGAGTTTTGACACGTCAGCATAGGCGATATTGGAGGCGACTTAGGGTTTTGAAAATTTTGCCTCACGCAATGGAAACCTGTGATCCAGCCGCCGGCGTCACAACGATTCCGACCGGAGAAACAACACCAAAATCAATCCCAGCGGCATCAAACACTTTTCCAGCTCAGTCCTCATGGGTCAGCGTGGTCAAAAATCGTCAAAGTCTGGTTAAGCATGACTTCAAAGTTTCTGAAATTGGAGGTTCGAAGATGGTGGTTGTTCCTGATGAAGTTTTTGAAGACGCTCCCTTATGGGAAGATCTTCTTATTGGTAGATTTCTCTCCACAGCACCACATGTGGCTAAGATTCACGTAATTGTGAACAAAATATGGCCGATTGGGAACAAAACAGTGAAAGTCGATGTTTTTGTGGTAAGTGAAACATTGGTGAAATTTCGGATCCGAGACCCTGCAGTAAGAGCGCGAGTGCTAAGGCGCACTACAAGAAATGTGGGTATTAATAGCGGCTGTTAAATGCTATGATTCAACTACCATAGCGTTTCCTAAAACGCTCTGACAGCGCCCGTCATTGTAGGTCGGACACTTTAAATAACGGATTTGACGTACGCTATAGTTAATTAAACAACGATAGCGTTTCTCTCTATGCAATTGTTAATATTTATAATAGCGTGTTATAATTGTTATTAAAACTCATTAATAATAGCAGTTTTTTTACAAAGATAACAAATTATTTGTGTTACTAATTTATTTTATATTTACCAGAAAATTTATTAAAATAAATTACAAATGGATTTTCTTTTTTTAATTGTAATATATTTTTTGGAATATTTGTAATAATAATAATAAAAACAATTAATTCATAATAGAAAAAAGAAAAATGACATATTTTATTATATTAATATGAAACCATGATACAAAAAACCTATATTACAAAGTAAAAGTACATGATTAAAAGATAAATTGTGAATATTCCCCTCACTCTTGGACCTTCAATCTTTGAAACTTCTTCGATATCATCAGCTTCGTGCTGTAACAAACTATCATGGTTCTCACAGCCGCATCAACAACTCCAATTGCCTTAAGTGTCTCTATCTACAAGAATACATGATTCGGTTAAAAACATAGGTCATGAGAGAAAATACTTCAGTCATAATAAATCTGAATGTTTTGTTCCTAGATAATAAGGTTTGCTAGAAAACAAGGTAAGAATTTGAAGATTGAAAATACATTGGGAAGAAAATTAACTAAGACAAAACAATAACAAACATTATATCATCATAGTACCTGATGAAGGATCATGGGTTTATTAGCAAAATCAACAAGCGGCTTTGGGAAACTGAGAGTCAATGGCCTCAACCGAGTCCCGAAGCCTCCAACAAGAATGAGTGCCTTCATCTTGATGTACTAACTCCTTTTCCCTGTAAATGTCAAAGTCAGATCTTAACAATGTGGGTAAACTAAAGAAGATAAATTGTACTATGAGACACAGCTGCATAACATACTAGTATTAACATCAAGCATTAACAAGCGTTCCATCGACTTAGCCTTAAGGCGATACAATAGTGAAATCCCAAGCTACAAACCCGACCAGCAAAAGTCGGGATCAACTATAATGGCTAAATCCAAAACTAAAGTAGGGATAAGGTCAAAGAGGAATTATCGGGAATTCAGACCGTCCTTTTCACACTTCTACTTGTAGGGTGTCAACGGTGGTGGCCTCCTGCAGTAAACACAAGTATTCACAGGTCTTCAAGTGTATCAACATATTAAAAAATGGGCACCAATCATCTCTCAAATTAATACGAAACTAATAATTTGAATCCGTATAAAATTTCAAGGGTTTTATTCATACTCTTCTTCTTCGGGCTTTCGCTAGAGAAGAACCGACGCAATCTAGGGTTAGCGAAAAAGCGGCTCAAATCATTGGTATACAGTCCCTTCCGAGCAGCTAAAGAAGCAAATTGCCGCCTCAGAAACCCTGATCCACCATCCGACTGATTAGCGGCCGCCTCAAGAGCTGGCGGCGCGCGAAGCCTCCCCTCGCTTAAAATCGCCGATCTCACACCACCGCCGTATACCAATCCCTAATTTCACCACGATTTTTTATAAAAATTAGGAAATAGATACACTGAATTAAAGGAAAAAAAAAACCCAACCGAACCTGGGAACGATAGGATCGAGCGATGGAGCAACCAAGCTTGGAGAAAAGCATTGTCAGAGAATCAGGACGACCTAAAGTGAGCTCGCATAATAATATAGAAACGGAAACCGGAGATCTATTCAAAAACCCAAACGAGAAAGATGGCTGCTTTTCGTTTCAGATTGGAGCAAAGTATTGATAGTTTGATACAATGAATACGAGGAAAAGAAGACGATTTGTCTTCTTCTTTTTTCACGACAAAAAGAAACAGAGTAATTTAGTGGAGAGAAAAAAAAAAGGATAATTGGTGGTGAAGTAACCAATTTTGGATAAATCATGAAGAATATAACCATTGATAAAAAAAATTAGGTAAGTAACCATGAATTTGATTTTCTGACCATTTTGGCCCTGTGACTAAGCAGAACACTTGTCCTGGGAGAGAGAAGACCTTCGTGTATAAGCTTTAGGGGTGTAGCTTTTTATCCAGGAAGAAAAATAGTCTTACTATACTATTTATGCTAACACCACATATGTTTACCCCAATGATTTTGTTTTTTGCATAATTCGCATACTAGTAACTGGTTCAACTTTGTAGTAGTACCAAAAAAACACTGATTTTATTTCACATCTAACATGATTTGTATTTTGAAAAACAAACCCGAAGTTTTTTTTCATACGTCAATAACATCACATGTAACGTAGGAAGTCTATTTTTTTCATTAACATAGCAAGTCTATTTTTAAAAATCAAAGACATAACAAATCTACCAACTAAAAAATACAGACATTTCATACAAAGTGAAAAAATAGTATAGAAGCATTCATGCACTTTGCTCATCAATATATTAAACTATCATTTACAACATGTCAATACATTCGTCTCCAACTGAGAAACATAGACCTTCCATACTATTTTTTTGGCAGACCTTCTATACCAAAGGAAATGAAGCTCACGTGATACAAGAGCATCTAAGTGAAAGGTTCAAATGAAATATAGACATTTCATACCAAAAGGAAATGTATACATTACATAAATCTAGAGCTATGTACGGGAAGAATCCAATTGATACGAAACTTGAATCCAATGCATCGAAGCTAAGCACTAAATGATTTTCCTTAAAAAAATAGACGTTCTATACACACATAGAAATTAGCAAATAGAAAATAACAAAATTTCATTTGAGAGAAGAGAAAATGACAAATCTTTGTGCACTTTGCTCATCCATATATATAAACCTTCCATACCAGGTCAGAAAAAATAGTACAAAAACATTTGATGCGTTCAAAGAAAATATAGACATTTCATAGCAAAGGAAAAGAGACTCAGATCGTCTCAAGAAAATATCAAAATAGTCTCAATTAGTCTCAACAAATAACAAATAGCAAAATAGTCTCAATAACAAAGGAAAATAGGCTCAACCAAATTGCAAAATTGAAAAAATAGACGTTCTATACACATATAAATTAGTTTCCAATATTGAAAACAAAAAATAGACGTTCTACACTAATAGACGTTCTATACAAATAGACGGTCTACACTAATAGACGTTCTATACAAATAGACGGTTTCTTCTCTTTCACAAGGCAACGAAGAAGACAACTAACCCAACATGTTTTTGTGTTAATGTGCCTCCTGGAGGTTTCATCGCCAAGAATCCACAAGTCGTTGCGTTACTCGACGTAAAAGCATTGAATCCACTAACACAAAGCTTTTCAATTCGCTCGAGAAAGAGTTCGCCGTTAACGGAAAAGCCGAGTCTAGTTGTCCCGGTGATGGAGCAGCTTTTGATTTCTTGGTTAGAGCGATGTACGGGAAGAATCCACTTAATACGGACCTTGGATCCGATGCACACCGAAACTAATCACTATATGGGTTTTTTTCAAAATAGACATTCTATACACACACGAAATTAGCATATAGAACATAGCAAAATTACATATATTTAACCATCATTTACAACACTACGAAATAGATTATATATATAAATTTACAACAAATAAAGTTCATAACCTCAATAAACAGACAACTGCTTAACATAACACATCTATATTTTTATCAAAATAAAAATAGAACTTCTATTTAACCAAAAAAATCAATATGAACCTGTAATGAACAGCTCTGTGTCAATGGGATACCATATGGCAGAGGATATGGCATATTTATGTCCATTTTCATGTTGCTTGTCGACAGTAAATATACACTTGTAAGGGTACCTGAAGGGAGTTGTGTTACTCGACGAAAGATTTCCAAAAAAATCCATGACAAGGAGTCAACTATCTGTGAGTGGGGAGTAAGGGTACCTAAAGGGAGTTAACGGAGCCACGATGAGGAGAAACCAAATCTTTTCGATTAGAGAGCTGGAGAGACAAAATCCGGCAGGATTTGAATTGATTGACGAAGGAATTAGAACGAATTCGAACAGTTTCTCTGCTTTTGATAGCCTCCCACATTCTCCTAGCATCTCGACTTCTGATTCTCCTGAAATCTACCAGGTTGTATATCCCAGTTCGAATCTCCGATCATATGAACCAGAGCAAATCGAAGACGGCGATGAGAAGATTCGAAGGGAAAGAGAAACGAGAAGAAAAAGAGACGTGAAGAAGAAGAGGATGATCTGATTTCCCGATCTCCCCCGTACGGGATGAATAGCGAGGGAGGGAGAGAGAGAGCGGGAGGAGAGAGAGAGGGAGAGAAAGAGAGGGAGCGTGTGAGGGAGAGAGAGGGAGATAGAAAAGGATAAAAATGTATTATTACATAATATACAGATAATATCGATCCACTTTTTTGTTTTTGTTAGTTTCTTAATTTTAATTTTTTTGTTGGTTATTGAGTGCAATTTCCCAAAAAAAAAGAAGAAGAAAGGGGTGAGATTTAGCCACATCATCAATCTAAGTGATATCTCTTTATTGGCTTTCTACTTTTATTTAGTTTTTAATGAATAGTTTTTATTTTATTTTGGAGTTTATGAGTTATTTATTTTACAATAAAATTAAATTTTTGTACTAAATTTTTTAAGGAATTTATAATGTTTTATTTCTTTTTTATTTTGTATTTTGAAATAGTTTTTTGGTTCTATATTACATTTTTAGTATGAAACAATAATTTGTTTTATTTTTATTTTTTTTAGTTGAGAAATATAAAAAACAAATATCTTGCAAGTTTGAATCCATATATACTAAATCAAACACTCATTAATACTTTAAAATTATTATATTTCTATTGTTAATAGAAAATCATAACCTTTATACCTTAAACTTCAAACCATATGTCCTAAACTCTAAGTCAAAGACTCACTTGTAACATTTGTTTTTTCAAATAAATATTTTATACTTAATATATCTTTGATATGAAACAATAAATTATATTGTTTGTAAATAGAAAATAATATATTGCAAGTGTTGAATCCTAAACCCTTACCCTTCAATACCCTAACCCTAACCCTAACCCTCCAATACCCTAAACACTAAATCAAATGTTTGTAAGATTGTAAATTTTATTTTAGTTAGAATTTTTTATTATATTATTTTATTAAAAATCGCCAAGACTTATAATATTATGAGATCCATATATTACATGTTTAGATTATGTTATACGTATTACACAAAAATTCATTGTACATATTCCATTGTAAATTGGGAAATGACAAAGAAATTTTATTTCACACAATAAACTCTATACTACAATTCCCTAAACCCTAAATCAAGTATTCAAGACTTAATTCTTCTTTTATTTATTTTTTTCAAAAACTTATATATTTCAAATCTTATACCTTATACAGTTCTACCCTAAACCGTATATGCCCTAAACTCTAAATCAATGAAACATTAATTTGTTGTATTTCAAAACTTATACTTTATACCCTAAACCCTATGCCCTAAACTCTAAATTAAATATCATAACTTTTCTTTTTTTTATTTTGTAAATTTTATTTATTGATTGTGTAACGATGATAATGTTCTATTTATCGAATCCTCTAAATTCGGATCACTCAATTTTAGATTGCCTTTATAATAACAAGTCGGATTTTAGGTTGTAACCATAAATAAAAAATAAAAGAATCTGGAACGTTTTGTGTATTAAAAATTATTTTGGATCTTGAAAATGTTCTGATGGTAATGGCTAAATGGACTCCAGTTGTCGAGGACTCTCAGCTCCAGTTGTCGAGGACTCTCAGCTCCGGTTGTCGAGGACTCTCACTCAGCCTGAGATTTCAATAATCCCGATGTGGGTTACTATGAAAAATGTACCACATAATATGTTCTCTTCGCAGGGATTGAGATTCTTGGCAAGTGCAGTAGGAGAGCCTAAACGTATGCATCAGGAAATTGAGTTATGCACTAAATTTGATGAAGCTAAAGTATTCGTTGAAGCGGATATGACGAAAGATTTACCGAAAACACATATTTTCAGCTAAAGGACAATAGAGAGGTAAAAGTGGAGTTTTCATACCCTTGGCTGCCCCCTCGTTGCAAAACCTGCAATAAATGGGGACACACTACTGAAGTGTGTGTGCTCAATGCAAATCCTGTGAAGGTACTCATACGACAAGGAGTTGCGTCTCCCGTGAAACAATTGAATGAGAAGTCGGAGTCTGGAACAGAGTGACAAATGTCAAAGAATCTCTTACCAAGTATCGACATGGAGAAAGATAAGGAGAAATCGATTGATGTGGCAACAGAAATGCAACTCGTTGTACCAGACAAAGTTGCAGCACCTGCAGTGGGGGAAGCAGGAAAACAGGGGAGACCCGATTTAGCAGACGATGGAGCAGTAGGAAAATTAAATCAAAAGGAGACTGAGGAAGAGTGGAGTGAGGTCTCACCACATAAAGTTGGTCGACAACAGGAAACGCTTGTAGAGGAACCAATAACAACACGCTCTCGATTTACGATCCTACTGGAGGACACAAAGAGAGATGATGAGGAGAAAGAAGAGAAAGGAGAGGATGGGGAAGAAGAGGAGGGAGAAATCCGTTTAATAGAGACAGTGACTCAAGACGAGAAAGGGATCAGAGCTTCTCTGCATCGAGCTACTAAGGCAAAAACAACATCTAATACTCAGCTACCAACTGCTAAAGGGGCTCCCTTGGCTGTGGTGGGACAAAGGAAAACCCAAAAAAAAGATAAATGTCGAGGTTCTTCTGGAACGTGCGTGGATTTAATAAGACATCTAAACATTCTGTCATTAGTAACTGGGAACATAGTAGTTATATGCATTTTGGGTGCTTGTTGGAGACGAGAGTTAAGGAAAACATGGCGTCTCAAATTGCTACTTCGATGTTTAGAGACTGGTCGTTACTGTCGAACTATGAATCTCATAGACTTGGAAGAATCTGGGTTGTGTGGGACTCACAAACAAGACTAACGCCAATATTCAAAAGCAGCCAGTTGATCACTTGTTGGGTTCTTTTGGAAGGAAAAGATGAATAATTCCTCTGTTTGTTCATTTACGCATCCAATTTCCCGGAAGAAAGAAAGGAGTTATGGGGGGACATTAAAAATCACCATGATTCACCGCTTGATATTCATATATTTTACATGTTCTAGCATACATTTTACTTAGAGTTTTGTGCCATTTGCATGCATAATCACGGTTTTTTCTTGCATTTAGTTCTCATTTAGAGTTTAGGACATTTGCATTAGGTCCTAGTCAGTTTTTCATGCATTTGGAGTGTTTTTAGGTGATTTGGAGACTACTGATGATATTTGGAGAAATTGGCCAAAGTAGAATGCAAAGTCCATCCGAGGCGCCGGAAAGATGTGGCTGGACGGAGACCTTCTGACCCGAATCGACTTGGATAACCTTCACCAAAGTTGTAGACGGATGAGTTAAATTTCCAACGCGAGTAGATTCATGTCATTACAATAATCGGTTCAGGAGATACGGGTGATTTATTGAAGACATGTCAATGTCGGAAAATACAGAGGCAGTCCGAAGCAGCTGAAATATCATGTCGGATGGAAGCCTTCTCATGCCCAGTTTAATCTGAGCTCTTGATGAAAGTCATGCGAAATGGAGTTAGCTTTCTAACGCGAGAAGATTCAGCTCATTCCGAGTAATATTCCAGGAGTTATCGCCGATTTAGTGGACACATATCAACTCTGTCCAGTCCAAAATCCGACCCGATTTGCCTCGGGTCGACCCGTTTCGAACACTTGGTGTATTTATGCAAATTTTAGACATTTGTAAACCTAAGTCTTCTTCTCCCATGAGTTGGGCACGACCCAAGCTCATTTTTGAGGGATTTTGATTGCTCTTCATACATATACCACTCTAGAGAAGATTTTTTCACCCCTTATCTTTTATTTATGCATTTTATCTATCTTTATGTCTTGTTCTCTTGTGTTCTTCATGATCTTTAGACCTTAGACCTTTTTGTTGGTTTTTAGATTTTGCTTGATTTGGATTGTTTGATGATTGATTGTTGATGTTTAGGACTAGATAAACATTTGTTCTCATGTTAGGAAGGATCTTAATGCTAGGATTTAATTGAAAGCTCATTTCTAGAACTTAGACATTCAATGCACACAAGGTGTTCGATGAAATGTCTAGAAAACTTCCGAGCGTGCTTTTCATTCTAAGTGATCGGTGGATGCTGACTTTAGGATGAGTTGTTGACTAAAATGGACTTGTGATAAATTATGGACTATCTAAGTGATCGGTGGATGCTGACTTTAGATGATTCGTACAATGATTAGTGTCATGAAAGTGAACTAATCTACTAGAAAGTGCTCCATGTCATAAGAATAAATGTGCATTGAATATTTAAGCATCGTTAGTCAATTGTCTTGATGGTTAGATGATGATGATTTAGGTTGCATCTTGTTAGATCCTTCACTTAGGTTGATCTTAAAGCTAGTTTTGGATTGAGAGATCAAAGCTAGAGGTTAATCATTTCACGCCCGATAGGTGTTCGATGAAATGCTTGAACCAAACCTTTTGTGAGCTTTCCATGCCTAGCCAATGAGAGTTGATGTCTAGGGTGATTAGTGAACTAAGTGGGATTGGAGACTAAAGCTTGTTAATCATCTTATCACAAACGAGAGTTTGATCTTGATTTGGTGATTAACAAAGTGATTAGTGCCACGAGAGTGGATTAGTCATAATTGCGAATTCCATGTTCTAGGACAGTGTTTAATTCAATCTTTATCATCATTGTTTGTTCATTAATCATCTTCTTGATAGTTAATTCATTTTCCAACACTTCTATCTTTGTTTTCTTTCTTGCATTTCATTTTCTTGATTCAAAAATATATAACCCAAAAGCATTTGCTTTAGCTTAGGAAGTTTCATGTATTCTTGGTGCATTGATCTTAACCTCTTTGGTTCGATACCTCTTATACTACCTAGTATTTAGAGTAATTAATATGAGCTTAACAAAAAATTTAACTATCAATTTGGCGCCGTTGCCGGGGAGGCTATAGCAATAACCATTAGGATTTAGATTTTGCTTGAGACTAAGCTTTTATTTTCACTATGTTAATGCATATCACTAAGAGTATGCATCTCGTTGAGATGATGAAATTTCTTTTATTTATTGTTACTAACTTGTCTTCCTTAGCTCTTTTGTGCTTTCAAAGGTACCAAGATCAATGGAAGAGACATGAGAAGACAAGATCAATTGAGGTGGTTGAGGCGGTCAATCAAAAAGTCATTCTTGAAGATCTTTAACCTCAAGAGATGGACAACAAAGGTAGCATCTTTCAAGCTCCAAAACCTCAAGAAATGACACAACTTCAAGGAAAGCCACGTTCTCAAGTATTGGCATCAAGTCCGACCCAAGTTCCAAGGGACAAGCCAACGGTTGGAAGCTTTGACACTCCTTGTTGTCGTGGATTGAGGTATGGTGTCCACCCTCCTCCAATTAAAGCCAAGGCTTATGAGATCAAAGCAAGCTTGGTTAGATTGATTCAAGAGTCTAGGTTCTTGGGGACGAAGGAGGAGAATCCTTATGATCATTTAGACTCCTTTGAGAGATTGTGTGACACAATTAGGATTAAAGGAGTGCCCCTTGAGTGTATCAAGCTCATCTTGTTTCTGTTTTCTCTTGGAGAAAAGGCAAGCCGATGGGAGAGAGCATTACCTTCCCACTTGGTTAAGTCTTGGGATGATTGCAAAGAGATCTTCCTTAACAAGTTCTATCCCATCCAAAGAACGATCCAAACTAGGAAGGACATCTTGAGCTTCAAGCAAGGCACACATGAGAGTTATGATTATGCGTGGGGAAGACTCAAGGGATACACTCGAGATTGTCCCCATCATGGGTTCAAGAAAGGAGCCATTCTTAGCATCTTCTATTGGGGAGTTAACCAACAACACAAATGGATGTTGGATGCCGTTAGCAAATGGCGTTTTGCAAACGTCACCGTCAAGAAAGGAGAGCTACTTGTTGAGAACTTTGCTAAGAGTCTTGAAAGCTATGTGGAGAGGAATGATACGACCCCTCTAGAAGGATCATGCCAAGACTCTATATTTAAAGGCTTGCAAGATGAATTGGATACAACGGAAAAGCTCATAGGTGTGCAACAAAGAGAGGTGCTCCATCAATTCCTAGAAGATCAACAAATGAATGATATCAAGGTTGGCAAGATGATGGGAACAATGAATGATAAAATAAAGAGATTGCATGATGAGATCACCAATAAGATTGAGCAACTAGCGTTGCATTTGGAGACCTTGGAACCCAAATTGGTCACACTCTCTTCGCCATCCGAGGAACCAAATGAAGTGAGGGTTTTACCAAATGTTAATGTTGAGATTGATGAAGAAAGGACTTCCATGGGTTTTAATGAGCAAATTGGAGACTCCAAGCAAGAAGAGGAAGTTAGAGACGTTGACAAAACTCCAAGGTATGTCTTAGCCTCCGCCCGATGCACTCATGAAGAAGAGAGTTGTTTTGAGAAAAACAAAAGGGAAACAACTTTTGGAGATGCTATTGACGATGAAATTGCTCTAGATGGAAAAAGCCTAAGCTCTTTCTTCTTTCCCTCATTTGAGATTAAAGAAAATGATGAGCAAGAGAGGAATGCTAAGAAAGTAAAAGACATGGGTAGTTGTGAGAAGATAAAAAAGCTTCACCCCCAAAAGCTCGTATGAAGAAGATAAAATCCCATGACAAAAATGCTTTGGGTTATGGTAATGTTGAAGAAGCTTTAGCATTAGATGGAGCTTGCTTGGAATCTCTTTTCTCTACCACAATGGGGAGAGAGAAAGAAAGTACCAATGATCAAGAGAAGGGTGAAAGCACTCAGTTCAAGAAGAAGAAACCCAATGGCAACCACCCTCCCACACTTGAACCATCTTCTCACACAATGACACTCATACCTTGGATGTATGACGATGTAGCCATTCATTACAAGGTGAAGTGTAAGGGAAGATGTAAGCCATTTGCAAAGGCTAAAGCGCTCCTCACCACCGAAGTTAAGGAGAAAGATTCAAAGGGTCTTCAAGAGGTCATGAGAAAGGTGCTCAAGCTCGAGCTCAAAGATCCGCCATGGAGTGATCACACTCCCCTCTCACCCGCCTAAAAGGGTAACCAAAGTCAAACTTAGTGACTTTAAACAAAGTGCTCTTGGGAGACACCCCAAGCTTATCCTTGTACATACTCTCTTTCTATGACTTTCTATGTTTTCTTATTCTTTTTGATGGGTTTGCTTAGTGTGAATAGGTTCTTGATGGTCTAATGGTCATGGGCTTAAGGACAAACACTACAAGAAAAAGGCATGTTGGTAGCGCGAAAAAAATGCTATCGTAGCCTTTGGTAGCGTATTTTAAAACGCTAGGTTCGCCGCATCTACAGTAGACCCCCCCTATCGTAGCATTTTATTAAATGCTACGTTAGTCTGACCTATTATAGCGCAAATCAAAAGCTATAGAAATTAATTTCCTAGCGTCATATTCGTGCTATTCTTAGAGTTTTCGTATCTTATTTTTAATGTTGTAATTTGTTTTATAGTGACAATTGTTAAATGCCATTGATTATTTATTAATGGCGTTTTTGTCGTGCTGTAAGATAATCTATAGTAGGAGATTAAAAATGCCATTGATTATTGTTTCATGGCATTTTTTCGTGCTGTAACACTAATTATGATAACAAATATAAAATGCAACCGAATATTTCTATCGTGCTATAATTGTATTGCTATATATTGAGATGATATTACGTAATTAATATAATTAACATTAATTAAAAACAATTATATCATAAAATATATAACTAGATTTTCCATTAAAATTCTAAAACAACAAAATCATAACATACAAAACATGAAATCTTAAACATACCATGTAACCATCAAACATAGACAAAAGCAAAACACTAGTATTTACAACAGCATCGATACCATGTCTCTAGTCTCTACGACGAGACTTGCCTCGTGAGGACTGTCCTTGTTCTTGTTTTGGCCTTTTCATTGGAGTGGATCGGGCATTGTTACTGAGGTTTCGCAAAGCTCTCTGGTACATCGGATCGATGTCTTCTTCATCATCCTCTCTGCGTATCAAGTAGCCCATAGCGCGTCTATATTCTTCTATTGTGATCTCCTCCACGTCACTGCAGTCACTTCCTTGATCGTCATTAGCATCTTCTTCTGGTTGTTGGCGGACTTGTGGTTTCACTCCGAATGCTGGGAGTCCGCATACGATTTCTTTCCTTGCTTCCATCGTAACTACAGTTTCTACATTAGCAAAGTGAACACAAGTTAGTATTTATGAAGTTGTCAACTTTAACAAGTCATATTTCCGATTAAACAACTCAGACAAATCCATGAAATGACACAAATTTGAACAGAAACAAATCAAAGAAATTCACCAGACATACATGACAAGTGGTGAAAAACGTAGATGTGAAATTGCTGAGAGATAATACAAATACCTTGTGAGAGTGACGAGACCTAGTGTGAAAAGCCTGACAGTGTGAGTTTTAGATCCAACCTGCACAGCAATAAGATGCTTGTCTGGATTTATAATGCCCAATTACATAGATCACAAACGAGTAAGAACAATAAATCAAAAAGGATTACCTGAATCTGGCAACGGATATTGAGTCTCCTGCTTATCTTCGTCTTAGGTCGCCACAAAGATCTCTAGGGCTTCGAAGCTTCCTACAATGAGAAGTTCGTAATTAGATAAATCTAATAACTTTGAGAGATATGAGTAAAACCTAGGGTTTAGGGCTCGATTACCTTTCCTGGGTTCTTCTTCGATGTGTCAAGTGGACGAGTGCGACGGAGATGCAGAGGTAAATCGAGGGGACAGAGACGCAGAGGTAAATCGAGGAGACGGAGAGACGGATGCAAATCGAGTCGACGGAGAGACGGATGGAAATCGAGGATACAAAGAGATCGTCGTAGGAAAATTGAGGGTAAGAATATCGCCGGAGATGGATTTGTGGTGGCGACAAAGATTGAGAGTTTAAGAGTTTGAGAGAAAATGAGAGGATTTCTCTCAACTAAACCCTAGAAAATGAAGATGAGTCCTTTGGAATGCCGAGAGAGAGAGAGAGCATGTTTTCTCTGTGTGTATTAAAAAATAAAAAAAAATCAAACAATTGCCAAAATATTTGGTTCCAAATCTGATTTTTTGGTTTCCCGCTTAACCGAACATGTTTTGGCATGGCTTTGACTTTGTTTCTAAACTCTATGTGACAAAAGATAGAGTAATACCACTAAATAGCCTCGAATATTATGAAAATTAGTTTTTAAGTTTACACACTATTCATATGAACTGTTCACTTATGAAATGTCATTTAAGCCCCTCCTATCTATTTGTCTGGATGATAACATTGTTATTCGTATCTAGTTATCTGCATATGTTTTAGTTAAAATTATTATCCGAATATCAGTAATAATTAATATATAACTTCTCTATATATTAATATGAAGTTAAAGTTCAATGTTCAAGTTTATGGTTTAGGAGGATTGTATAGTTAAGTTTGTTTGGTTTAGGGTTATGATTTATTGTTTTAGGGTTCATGATTTAAAGGTTCAGGGTTTAGAGTTTATGATTAGGGGTTAGGGTTTATGAATTAGCGTTTAGGGTTTAGTTTTTAGGGTTTAAGATTTAGCTTATAGGGTTTAGGGTTTAGTTTTTAGGGTTTAGGGTTTAGTTTTTAGGGTTTATGGTTTAGTTTTTAGGGTTTAGCTTTTAAGGTTTAGGGTTTTGCCTTTTAGGGTTTAGGGTTAAGTTTTTAGGGTTTAGGGTTTAGTTTGTAGGGTTTAGCTTTTAGGGTTTAGGGTTTTGCCTTTAGGGTTTAGTTTGTAGGGTTTAGTTAAAATTTAACTAATTTTGCAAGTATTGAATGCTATCTACTAAATTCACCCCAAAAGATACATACAAAGTATAATTTTCATCTAAAAACAAGTCATACACACATAATAAAACCAAGTCATACACACATAATACAACTTTTTCCAGTAAACATCCAGACCATACAAAGTTTGCACAAATAAAACCAAGTCTTAAACAAAACACAATAGCTAGCATGTCTTTAACAGATCAAGTACTGAAACACAAAGTCTTTATTTATCTCTTAAAAGAAGTAAATTACGAGGTCCTTTTGGTTTTGACATCAGAACTGAAAACAAAAGTTAGCTTGGATTAGTTTGACATATTTTTCAGCTTTAGTAAAACCAAAGAAAGACCAAATGGTGAAAAACGTTACCATAACCACTTTATCCTCAGGCCATGCAATAGAGCTTCCAT
This sequence comes from Eutrema yunnanense, assembly GCA_002933935.1. Lineage (NCBI taxonomy): Eukaryota > Viridiplantae > Streptophyta > Magnoliopsida > Brassicales > Brassicaceae > Eutrema > Eutrema yunnanense. Next base: position 330,906 of record PKML01031101.1, read on the forward strand.
GTCCATCTTCCATATACTCAATCTCATCATTAGTTCTCCATACTGCAGCATCTTTAACCTTCACAACATCCACCAAGACTCGACATGCACCAGGGCCCAAAGGTACAAAATGGACACGATGCTCAGGATTATTCGTTGACCAACGTCCCTCAGCAACAACAACCTTCTTTCCGGACAGATCCATGAGCTTGCATTTTTGATTTTCCTTGAATTTGGTACGCTACATGAACAACCAGCAACAAACATAAACAAAATTCAAGCAACAAACATAAACAAAATTCAAGCAGTAAACTACAACCAATCAAATATAAAGTCCAGCTAACATTTGTAACACGATAAAAGAATGTACCGTAGATCTGCGAATAGGTGATGCTGGAGATAATGGAGACTTCTCATTTGTAGAAGCTTTCAATCTGGATGGAGGTTTCTTTAGAGGTGCTGTAGGAGTTACTGGAGACTTCTCAATCTGAGAATCTGGACTTACTGCATTAGAACTTGAAGGTTGTAGTTCAGGAGAGGTTGGAGTTGTTGTCTCAATGACAACTCTATTTGCAGGCCATGCTACAAAATGTTTCAAAGACTGCTCCACAGTTCTCATGTCAGCAGTAGGCCTCCATATAAATGCAGTTGGTTTGACTACCTCATCAACATAGACTTTAATTGCATTTGGACCAAGAGGTAGTCCATTCACCAACGCTTTAGGTTCTCGAGTCTGCCATCGGCCTACAGCGACCACTTCATCATTCTTGATATAATCCCTGAGCTTGCATATGTTCTTTGAACCTGTGCTAGGGCTCTGCAGAACAAATTTCAAAAAACAGAGAAGAAAATTAACAATAACAAAGACTCAGCTAAAGATGAAAAGCAACCATACATAACTAAAGTTAAGAAACTTAACCCTAGGTGCAATGTCCTCTGACATGAAACCTGCAGTTGGAATAATGCAGTACTCGGCTTGCCATGCAACCATTTCGCCAAGTGCATCCTCAATAGTAAACATCTCAGCTGCAGGCCTCCATAGAAATGCATCTGGTTTGATAGCAGATTCAATGAAAACCTTCACATGGTCAGGGCCTATTGGAATTCCATTCACCAACTCGTCAGGATCAGAAGACACAACACGGCCCTCAGCAACATTCTCCTCAGCACAGCCCCAGTCAACCAAATAACACTTGGGAAGTGATCTGGTGTTTACACTCTAATATGGAAAATAAAGAAAGAGATCAAATCAGCTCATAAATAAAAGTCTACGTACAGGTATAGGATGTCAATGCATACCCTATGAATCGAGTTTTCACCAACATCAGCCTGAGTGTTCTGTCATATGAGAAGCAATGGCCATATATCATTATCTTGATAAAACTGAGTAAGTAATAATCAGTAGACCAATGTGGAGAGAATATGCTAACCTGGTTATTAATTTTGGCAAGAACTTGCTTTAAACTCTCAACCTGTTTCTGCAATTGAAATTGTTTTTCTTCCATTGCAGCCATACAGTCGTTCTTGACTTGGAAACAAGCAAATTTGGTCAAGCTCATGCCTCTACCCATTGCCCTCAATCTCCCAGGATTATCAGGTCCCAAAATCTGGGTTAGCATATCTTCCTTTGGATTCGTTGTTGTTGAATCCTGAGGACCGTCCATGTCTACATCTGATGCCTGTCTCTGGAAACAAAATTCCAAATTCATAAGAACCACCAACCACCACAACCAATTTACAGATTCTTTGCATAGAATGAACAGAACTTACAATCATTTCAGCTGCAGTATCGTTTACAGGGGTACCATCCTTTCTAGTACGAGACTTGACCCAAACTCTTAGCCTCGTCACCCTAGATGGTTCTGGGCTAGTCTTTGCCAAATCTTCTCTCACTCTGACCATTCCTTTACGCCCGCAAGTGTGAGGTATCTGCTTCCTTCTTCTTTCCTTGTATGAATCACTGACAACCTAGAGAAGAGTGAAAAACTTAAATGTTGCTATTCCATATGACAATAAACAAAGACAGATAAGTTAATACCTTAAAGGCGTTACTAGTCTTCTCTCTCACAAATTTACGCCATTCGGTTGTAAGCACATTATCAGGTCGCAGACTCATCCTATCTTTTAATGTTGTAGCTTCCCTCACTTTGGTCACCAGGCGTGATTTAGATGCTCGAAACAGACATCCCATCTGCTTAAACACATCAGTCTTTTTGAACTCTTCATCCACGTCAAACCTTGCCTGCATTCAGTTTCAAATTAAAAATACCAATTAAGATTGAAAGACAACCAAATACAAGTTAAATTAACATATGTAAAAGAGAATAAAAGATTACCAGAATAGATTTCCACAGAACAGTTCTGATATCTTCACTAACTTTTTTCCAATTATCGATAACGACTGGAACATGTTCACGTACTAACATACCTAAGTAGGATGATAAAACCACTGACCCTGGACCACATGGTTCTCCCATATCAGTAAAGTCAACATGTTCCCGTTCATGTGGATCCTTGGCAATATGTTTCATCCTAGTTGGTCCTCGAATTCTTTTACGTTTTGGTTCTTCAACTGTATCTGCCTGTGGTTGCACTTCGTCATCTAAGGTTTCATTCAGTGGTTCTTCTTCATCTTCTTCATTCAGTACATCTTGATTTGGTTCTTCTTCTTCTCCATTATCTTCATGTATCTCTTCTTCCAACTGTTTGTTCTGTATCTCTTCTTCCAACTGTTTGTTATGTATCTCTTCTTCCAACTGTTTGTTATGTATCTCTTCTTCCAACTGTTTGTTCTGTATCTCTTCTTCCAACTGTTTGTTCTGAATCTCATCTTCCAGTTCCATCTCTTTCATATGTGTATCCTCTAACTCCTCTTGTGGCAGCTTCTCATCCAAATGTTTCTTTTTTTTTGTTCCACGCCTGTTTCTTTGATTGCCCATCTTACTTCACCTGAAACAAATAAAAAGAGTTGTTAAATTACAGTTAATAGTTGAACTCGCACACAAAGAGACACACAGCAAAGAAACCAAAGCAAACAACACTCATAAACAATTCAAACAAAAATCAATCCAAAACTCCAAAATTCAATCATATATCCAGCTTTGAACCAAACATATTGATTTCAAACATAAATTCCTTCACAGTCACTTCGGGTATTTCTAGCTTCATCAACCAAGTCATCAGTATCCATGTCCAATACTGCTGGCAATGGCCCAACATCTGCATTTCCATCTTCAGCCTCTTCATCGCTGTATCTTCTTGTGGGACCTCTCATAGCTACATACCAACTAGATTTCTCATCTACCCTTGAATAAAATATTTGCTTTGCTTGTGAGGCTAGTATGTATGGATCTCTTGCAAATGACACTTGACTTTGGTTGAGATTGACAAGTGTGAATCCATCTTCTACCTTCACTCCATTACCTCTGTTTGCCCATTGACAGCGGAATACAGGAACGTAGAAGGTATTGTAATCAAGCAGTAAAATCTCAACCACTCTGCCATAGTATGATACTAAATCAACCATCTGAGAAGTGTCTTTTGCACTAGCTCTACACATTGCCGTGGCCTCATACAACACCCCACTGTTCTGAGTTTGCCTGTCAACTGAATTTGTGTGAAACCGCAGACCATTAATTATGTAACCCGTGTAAGACCTTGTGCTAACACGAGGACCGTAGGCCAACCACTTAAGTGTTTCTTCATATTTTTCTGAACTGAGAGGTATCTATTAAAAATATGTAACATGTCAATACATATTGAAGACAAGTCTGTATTCAACAAAAACAATAAAACTAAATAAGAACTTGCCTGTTCTTTTAACCAAGACGCAAATTTCTGAATATGTGTACTCCATAACGTTGGCGCATCACGTCTACATCTTTCACTAGTGTCTTGAAGATGTTGTAGGTGCATGCTTAAATCAAAATAAAACAAAGTATTAGCAACTGTATATAGCAAGATTACCAGGAATACAAAAATAAAAAAGACAATTGACTGTCAAGAACTTACTCCACATAAGGTTCTACCATTGCCATATTCTGAATCACAGCAAGATGGGCAATGTTCTTCTCCTTCTCAGTAAGAGTACATGAAGTGCCTGCAGATATTGGACGACCCTCTAGTATGGAGCTGCTCTCATACTCAGTATTTCTTTCAGGTTTCTCCTCAACGCTTGTTGAGTCTTTCAAGAACTGACTGCAGAAGCGCATGCATTCCTCGGCGAGATACGCTTCAGCAATACAACCCTCTGGTCTTGCAGGGTTTCTTACAAAGTCTTTCAGAACTTTCATGTACCTGCAGATACAGATCATTGAAGATTAACAGCAAGATTATTGAGTGTGTAATATATAAACTAAAAAGTTATAAGTTGTACCTCTCAAATGGGTACATCCAACGAAAATGGACTGGTCCACATAACCGAGCTTCCCTGCCTAGATGAACTGTCAAATGCACCATTATATCGAAAAAACTTGGAGGAAAGAACCTCTCAAACATGCAGAGAGTCTCCACAATTTCAGTTTCCATTACTGAAATTGTCTCTCTATCAATGACTCGCTGACACAGATGATTAAAGAATGCACATAGGCGTCCAATAGCTATCCTAACACCTTTAGGTAATAAACCTGCAGTGAAATAAAGCAATGGATATCAAAAAAGGACATCTAATGCTATAACATACAAAGTTAAAAGAATTCAGGTGATACCTCTAATCGCAACAGGGAGAAGCTGCTGCATCAAGACATGGTAATCATGTGATTTCATTCCTTGAACCTTACATTCTTCTATCTTCACGCACCTGGATATATTTGAGCAGTAGCCATCCGGACCTCTGAAGTCCAATAGACGCTTACAGAATAGTTTCTTCTCTATGCTTGACAAAGACCAAGGAGCTGCAGGAAGGTATGTTCTTTTTCCACGGGGTTGAGGATGTAAATCCTTCCTAATGCCAAGTAGTTCCAGATCTTTTCGAGCGTTAAGACCATCTTTTGATTTTCCACAATGCAACAGTGTAGCTACAAGGCTTGCAGCAACATTTCTCTCCACGTGCATCACGTCTAAATTATGTCTAACCGGAAGCTCCTAGACAATACAAACACAGATAAGAGGAAAGAATGTTAAAGAAAGCTAAAATAGATCCATTATGAAAAGATAGATGTAAAATATAATTAGAAACATACCTCCCAATAAGGCAAATTGAAAAAGATTGACCGCTTCTTCCATCTAGATAGCTCCTCCTCATCTACTGGTTCTTCCTCTTCCTCTGATTCACTGGATTCATCATCAGTATTAGAGTCTGATCCAACACAATCTTTCATCTTCCTCTTCCTTCCAGATACTTTCACCTTTCCGAAATCATTCTTGTAATTTTTGAGTAATTGGTGTATGTTATGACCGCTGAGAATCCTACCTTTTCTCCCATGCTCAGCTTTACCATCAAACCATGCTTTCTTTCCTCTATAAGCATGTGTGGGAGGCAGACCTTTCCGATGGGACATATATACGTGCTTTCTGCAATTACTCAACCACATACTGTCTGTGTGTTTCCCACACACAGGACAACCCATTGTCCCCTTTACTTTACAGCCTGCAAGATTTCCATACGCAGGAAAATCCTGAATGGTCCAGAGAAGCATTGCTCTTAACATGAAAGTAGTGTGACTGTAAGAGTCATACGTTAACTCTCCTTTCTCCCACAGATGGTTTAGATCCTCTATAAGTGGTTCTAAGTACACATCTATATTGTTTCCAGGTTGGGTTGGACCAGGAATCAACAATGACAACATGATGTTCTCCTCCTTCATACACTTGTCAGGTGACATGTTGTAATTGACTAGCAAAACAGGCCATGCACTGTAATTAACATTCTTCATGTTAAAAGGATTAAAACCATCAGTGGAGAGTCCAAGCCTAATGTTCCTTTCTTCAGCTGCAAATGACGGGTATTTGTCATTCATTTGATCCCACGTCACAGAATCTACCGGATGTCGGCTTTTTCCATCGCTACTCTTGTTAGTAAAATGCCACCTTAAGTCCTTGGCCATCTCCTCTGACCTGAACATCCTCTTCAGACGTGGAATTATAGGAAAATACCTAAGAACTTTATGTGGAATACCTTTCTTGACATCACCAGTGCGCATGTTAATCTTCCAGCGTGAAGCGTTGCATTTCGGACAACTATCTAGCTTCTGAAACTGCTTTCTGAATAGACAGCAGTCGTTCACACAAGCGTCTATCTTCTCATAACCCATATCAAATGATCTCAGAAACCTCTTCACCTCGTACAAGGATGTGTGCAAGACATTATCCTTTGGTAACATCTGTGACAATGTCTGAAGCAGAAGATCGAAGCTTCTGTCAGACCAACCACTCTGTGTCTTTAGCCTAAAGAGTGAAACAATGGCGGAGAGCTTGCTGTGGCTTTCACAACTTGGGTATAGGGGTGTTTCTGCATCAGCTAACTTTGCAAGAAAATCATCTTCTTGCTTATCCTCACCCTCATCAACCTCACTTAAGTCATCCTGCCTAACCAGCTCTTCATCTAGCAACTCAGCCGCTTCAAAAAGCCCTAAAATCTCTTCTCTCCACTTTCTTGCATTGCTTCTGCACTCAGTCCCTGATATCAATTCTCCATGATGATACCAATCCTCCCGCATCTTGTAACTCAAATCCATTCCCCTTATTACAAGATGATCAACAACAACACTGGCTGATTGACGAACTACGTTGCGACAGTCAATGCATGGGCAAATGATCATCTCATTTTCTCCTGAACCTGAACCCACAGACCTCACAAAGTCCCAAGCACCTCTCTCATAACCAGGATCAGCTCTTCGGTGAATTCAGATGAAATAAAAAAAACAATGACAAACCTTAAACTCTATTAATCCCCAATTAAACCCTCAATTTTTTTAAAATTTTCACTTACCTGTTAAGATGAATCCATGACTTTTCGACCATTTTTATGTTCTAACCCATAAGGAAAACAAAACAAACCCATAAGGATATCTCAAACACCAAACAAACACATTGTCAATCACATTTGCAGCAATAAAAACTCATCTATTAAATCAATCAGAGACTTAAAAGTCGGAACAATCAAAAACACAAACAAGACATACTGAACTAAGAAAAAAACTTATATTTGGATGAGAATAATAACCTATTTAAGCTCTTGCAGATTGGTTTTAAGAGTTTATGTCGTCTTCACCCCAAAAAGAAACCTTGAGAACTCCTAATGTTGCAACAATATCCAACCTGCAAAGCAATATAACATGAATCTACTCATTCATAATGCCAAAAAAATAACTCAATTTTGAAACGAATAAGAACCACAAATCGAAAATGTATAACCTGAGTTTTTTCTTGCTTATCTTTGTGTTAGATCCTCAAATAGAGCTCTAGGGGTTCGAATCTACAATGAGAGGTAATTGAAATTAATCAGAGAAATCGAAGCCACTTTGAATGAGGAACTAAATCTAGGGTTCATAACTACATAAATCGTAGCTGGGTTTCACCTGAAATACCGACGATGGACGAGAGCGGCGCTGAAATATCGACGATGGACGAGAGCGGAGGAGACGACACCAGATCAGACAGGAAGAGAGCTGAATTTCATTTCAGATCTACTTCTACACACTGATTACAGAGGATTTGAGGACTGAAATTAAAAGGGGAAAAGGGTTTCGTGATGGTTTTGAGAGAGAATACAGATGATTTTATGAAAAGTGAAAATTTGCCCAAATGAGCTTTGCATGCTCGACTATGACAGTGGCGGAAAAACGGAAAAATGGCTAAGTCTTTTGCGCCAAACTCAATTTTCAGCTAAAGTACTCATTTTTAGGTTCTCGCTTATTGATATTTTTTCCCAGCACTAATTTAATGCTACGAAAAAGTTGGAATCCGAATTTTTCACTTTTAGTAGCAATTGGTGAATTAGTGCTACAATGCACTGCTACCAATATGCCATTTTCTTGTAGTGAAAGGTGTGTAGGATTGAGGTGATCACTCTCGTTCCCTCCATTCATTTCCAAGGTAATACTCCAAACTTTGTGAATAGCATTTAGAATCATATCTTCTTCTCTCTTTCATGCATTGTCTAGCTCTCTCTTAAGCTTCTATTACACAAGGGACTGTGTAATTTAAGTTTGGGGGAGGGTCTATGTGTTATCTAACTTTGTGTTTTGTGATCTTATTTTGCCTTTTGCATCTTGAGTCTCATGCATATCATGCATTTTCAATAATTTTGAAAAAATTTGAACTTTTGTGCATTCCATATAGGATTGAGTCTAGATGCACAGCATATTAGGTAGCTTTGCATGAGCATTAGGAGCAATGATAGATTTATCCTTGTAAAGTGTCATTTTTAGAGCTTGATTCAATGTCTTCGTTGCTTGTTGTTTGATGCTTTTGATCTCGTGTTGAAATCAAGGATGAACCATATTTCGATCTTGCGTTTCATTACTAGGGTCTTAGCTAAAACAAGTCTTGATTTGATTTCAATCCTACCTAAGTGAAAACCATAATTTTGACATTGGAATTATCATGCTTGTGCATTGCATAGTGAATTCATGGTTACCATATACATTAATACGAATCTCCCAAAATCGGCACTCTATGGTTGGGTGAGAACGGGATAAGCCTTGCAAGCAATGGAATTGCTTCAAGGGACGTGGATCGATTGGTCTCACAAGGGGTGCAGAAAACCCTTGATATTCCTCGATTGATTCTCAAGGATATTACTCACCAAGAGGATCGAAAGTTTTTGTTGATTATTACTCATCAACAAGATCTAGAGATTTAGAAAGATTTTGATTAAAAGACTAGATAATTTTTGATAATGAGGTTACAAGGATTATAAAGAAATGCAACAAGACTGCATGAGGGAGAGAGAAAGAGTAATAAAGACTACTCGAAAAACAGCAAGAATTTAAACACAAGTTTGAAATTTGAAATATGACTCTTGCTCTTCCTCTTGTTTATTATTCTTGGGGCCACGAATTTGTACTCCTTATTGGGCTTAGAAATGTATCCTGGATGCCAAACAAATGTTTGCAAGCTCCTAAACCAAGTGGGCATAGCATTCTTCAAGCATAGCACCAGTTCGACCCTCTTAGGAAAATGGGAAGATTCTTTGTGATCCGATGTCAATTTCTTGTGATCTTGGTCTTGTTGGAAACACAAGAGATTAATGAACATTCTCCAAGTGGATTCGTAGCTAGATCGTACCTGAGTCGGTCTATGTGACTCGATCTTTGGCATTGACGCACACTAGGTGCTGAAGCAGATCCGTGGACTTGAAAAATCCATTTCTTGTACGTATGAACTCCAATTGGGCTGATTCCAATTTTCATAATTGCTCTGATGAATCAAAATTCCAGAACAATTTATTGTGTAGTTTAATTCATTCTGTTTTGCTTAGAAGAATTCTTTGAACGCCCGTATGTCCGATTCGCGTTGGCTGGAATTCACCTGTCTTGGAAGTTGAATAACTTCTTCACCTGAACTCGGAATGGATTGATTCAACTTTGAGGAGTGCTCTAGTTGAGGTGAGAATGTAGTCCAAGTGGTCGTTGGGCCATTCGAGTTGATCACGGACTTCGTTTGTATTGGACAAGGCTCATAAATCTTTTGGAATGGTTTTATGATCATATCATCCTCTCCCTCTTCAAAAAGTTTCGACCTCGAAACTGTTCGAAACTGTACCGTCATGGATTGGGAAAGGTTGAAGTGAATCTGGATTCTTCTCCTTGATCAGCATGGAATATATGACTCCATGATTTCCTTCAATCGCTTTGGTGCACGGTTTATTTTCCTCCATCTCATTGATCGGTTTAGGGACCGTCTTCTTGAGTTGTTGCTGCTCAACCAAATACGCCTTATGCAACGCCTCAATTTGTAAACTGGAATCTCCAGGCTGTTGTTCTTTCCTTCTCCTCCGAATGAGCTCTTCTCGTGGTTGTGTTGGCTGCAAGTATATTGGCTCATTGTGCTCGAGGCGTGGGGATCGATTGGGCGGGTCTGCTTCTCTCCTTTTGAGCAGTCCGAACTTGTAGCTGGGTTGTTCCTCCGCTCTTCTCGATCTTCTTGGCTGTCTCGAACGAGTTTCTTCTTTTCTTTCATAACTTGGTCGGGTCCATGCCTCAGATGTATAAAATGGTCGATCACCATCAGATCGTGTGTTCTTCCTCCCAAAGAGATCTTCAAAAGACATACTCTTTTCTTTTTTTTTGTGTAAGAAGATGAAAAGAAGAAGATGAAGAGATGAGAAGATGTAATAGAAATAGATACCAAACTTCAGAGTGTGCTCTGATACCACATAATACGAATCTCCCAAAATCGGCACTCTATGGTTAGGTAAGAACAGGATAAGCCTTGCAAGCAACGTAATTGCTTCAAGGGACGTGGATCGATTGGTCTCACAAAGGGTGCGGAAAGCCCTTGATATTCCTCGATCGATTCTCAAGGATATTACTCACCAAGAGGATCGAAAGTTTTTGTTGAATATTACTCATCAACAAGATCTAGAAATTTAGAAAGATTTTGATTAAAAGACTAGATAATTTTCGATAATGAGGTTACAAGGATTATAAATAAATGCAACAAGGCTGCATGAGGGAGAGCGAAAGAGTAATAAAGACTACTCGAAAAACAGCAAGAATTTAAACACAAGTTTGAAATTTGAAATATGACTCTTGCTCTTCCTATTGTTTATTATTCTTGGGGCCACGAATTTGTACTCTTTATTGGGCTTAGAAATGTATCCTGGATACCAAACAAATGTTTGCAAGCTTCTAAACCAAGTGGGCCTAGCATTCTTCAAGCATAGCACCAGTTCGACCCTCTTAGGAAAATGGGAAGAATCTTTGTGATCCGATGTTGATTTCTTGTGATCTTTGTCTTGTTGGAAACACAAGAGATTAATTAACTTCTCCAAGTGGATTCGTAGCTAGATCGTACCTGAGTCGGGCTATGTGACTCGATCTTTGGCATTGACGCACACTGGGTGCTGAAGCAGATTCGTGGACTTGAAAAATTCATTTCTTGTACGTATGAACTCTAATTGGGCTGATTCAAATTTTAATAATTGCTCTGATGAATCAAGATTCCAGAACAATTTATTTTGTAGTTTAATTCCTTCTGGTTTGGTTGGAAGAATTCTTTGAACGTCCGTATATCCGATTCGCGTTGGCTGGAATTCACCTGTCTTGGAAGTTGAATAAATTCTTCACCTGAACTCGGAATGGATTGATTCAACTTCGAGGAGTGCTCCAGTTGAGGTGAGAATGTATTTTAAGTGGTATTTGGGCCATTAGAGTTGATCACGGACTTCATTTGTACCGGACAAGGCTCATAGATCTTTTGGAATGGTTTCATGATCATATCATACATACTTGGGTCTCTTATCCTTTTCACCACTCTTTTGCTAGTCCAAATAGCCGATTCCCATCATTGGAACGGTTTACCATACCTTTAACCTACCCTCCTTTCAAGCCAAAATCTTTAGTGTGCGTATGTGAGGCCTAATTTTTCGAGTAAGCTTGGCAAAAAGTGTTGAGTTTAGGGCGACAAGGATAGGTTTGCATGTAGATCTAGCCGAATATTAAAGGCTAGACTAGGCTAGGCTCGTGGGAAAGGGAAGTTTTGGGTTTGGTGTGAACGAAATTGTGTGACTAATGGGATTGTGAATAAGAAAGAAGTGAGTTCAAAAGAAGGAAGTGAAGGTGAAAGGGGAATGTAATATTGTGATGTGGTTAGTTCAAGTTATCAAGAATAGCTCTTAGTGATAGTTATAACCTCATAGAAACAAAGGAAAAAGCCAAAAATCGGCTAAAGCATCAATTGGTAAATGATGAGGCAAGGCAAAGAAAAAGAAAGAAGAAGAGCTAAAGAAACAACAAAAAGAAGCACGAGACTACAAGATTCAATGGAGAAGAAGAAATTCCCCAAGTGAGAAAGGATGAAGTGGAAGAAGGAGTTCACGCATGGGACATAAAGGCAAAAAGGCCAAGTGAGAAAATGGTAGCTTAGGATGAAGATTTCAAGGGTAGATATGTTAGGGTTAGAGACGATTTGGGCATTGGGTAGATGTGAGTCTATCCTTGTATGTATAGATTGCCTTTTACTCTTAGCATTTTGCTAAAACTTGCTCATTCATTGAGAGAATCCCTTGCATTGGAATAATCTCATACATTTGAGATCATCTTTATCTCAAGACCTTCACCCTAGTGATATATCATGGTTTTTACCCTGTTTAGACCATGATATAAGTCCTTTTATAGAGTCTTTTCTAGTGTTTTGTAGTCTTTTAGAGTCTTTTACAGGTCTTAGCACGAATTGGAGCATTATTGGAATTATTGGAGTTCTATGGAGCATTCTGGAGCGAAAGTGAAGTCTGATGACTAAGTGTCCGATCTGAGCAACCAGCATCGATCGATACCCCCTGGTATCGATCGATACCCGCCGACTTATCATGGGCCGCGACTTTTTGAGAAGTTTGAAGAATTGCAAAAGTGCCCAGAAGTCTCTGATAATTACAAGAAGACCCCAAGTCGTGATTTATATTATATATAGGGCTTTACAGCCATTGTTTAGGCTATGCCTTTTATTGCTTTCTATTACTTTGGTTTTGAGACAAGTCTGATTTCCCTTCGTCCGAGATCAGATCTCTAAACCCCTTTTTCTATTCTATTGATGATTTATTCAAACATGTCTATTGATTTAATCTTCATGTCTGAGTAGATCCACCTTAGGTTTAGGGTTTTCTCACAAGGGTTTTCTTTGAATGCTAGGTTAATTATCTGTTTAGGATTCACTATCTGAATTATAGTTCTTCGCTTAGGTTGTGTTCATAGCTAATTCTAGGTTGACGAATCTAGAACTTAGATCTTAGGATAATTGATTAGGCACGACAGTGCGATTAATTACCTGATAGAACCTAAGTGAGCAAATTGATTATTCGCAAAGAAATTTGGTTTAATTGATTTGTGAACATATCAAACTTGTTATTAAAGCTGATTTAGACTTTAGGATTCGCAAAGAAATTTGGAATTCCTAGGATTTAGATTTAGATAGTTTTCGCAACGACAGTTGGTTAATTATACTTTAGTGATTTGAGTTCTAGAACTGCGCTAAATCTGAATCCTGTTAGTTAGTTTATCTGCATTCATTGATTTCCTGAGAAAAACCCTGGGCCTATATTTTCCTGATTGAATTACAACTCGTTTACTGTTTTCTGTTTTCTGTTTAAACCTGAATTGTTTAGCTTAGCTTGATTTTACAATTTATTGAGTGATTTCTGTGAGTCTTTGTGTTCGACCCCTAACTAGACTACAACTACTGCTTTAGTACTGTTAGGGTATTAAATTGAGCATATCACCTAGCCAAATGGATTCATTTGCCTTGCATGAGCATGATTCACTTGAAACAATTAATGAATGTTAAAGGATTGGATGATATTAATGCTTGTGTAGGTTAAGGCTTGAATTTGATTCGTTTAGAGAAGGATATGGCTAGCTCTTTTTGAGTAGACTTGTTTGATCGCATCTTAGACCTAGAAACTCGGACATTGAGTTGAATTCTTTTTATGGCACTTTTGGATTTGAGCTCCAATTTTTAGGCTTCTACCTTTTCTTATTCTTATTTGCTTGAGGACAAGAAAAAGTTTAAGTTTGGGAGAGTTGACATACTCATATATTGCATGTTTTAGCATGCATCTCACTCAAAGTTTTGTGTCATTTACATGCATAATCATGTTTTTGTCTTGAATTTAGGTCTCATTTAGAGTTTTAGGTATTTTCATTAGGTTTAGTGCATTCTTGCATGTTTTGGAGTATTTCCTAGGTGATTGGAGGCAATTGGGAATAGTTGGAGAGTGGGACCTAAGTGGTGTGCAAAGCCCATCTGAGACGCCGGAAATATGTAGATGGACGAAGGCCCTACGATGTGAATCAGCCTTGAAGCTCTTCATAGGAGTTGTAGAGGAGTGAGTTATGTGTCTACAGGAGTTGGATTCAGGCCATGTGGACATCTGGTTAAGGAGTTACCGCGGATTTACTGAAGACAATCTCTCGGCAACAAGACTTTTCCTCATCCCGGCTCTGAGTCCCGGCTCCACACAGCCCGGGATTGCACTTTCCCTCGGGCAGGGGATATCCCGGCCTCTATTCCCAGCTCCACACAGCCCGGTGTTGCATCTTTCCTCGGACAGGGAGAAGGCCTTCCATCCCGGCCTGAAGCTGCCCGGTGCCACAACCTCTCGGCAACAAACCCCTCATCCCGGCTCCGTGTCTCAAAGATGTGGTTAGACGGGGACCTTACAATCCGATTCAGCTTCAACTGCCTTCATAGAAGGTATATCCGTTTGGCCGAGAGAAGATGGATTTACTGAAGGTATGTCCGTCTGGCCGAGAGAATATGACACCGTCCAAAGAACCGGAAAAAGAAGGCCTTCTGATATGAATCAACTCAAACGGTCTTCATAAGAGTTGTAGAGGGACGAGTTAGCTGTCTACAGGAGTTGGATTCAGGTCATTCGGATGTCAGGTCAGGAGTTATGACCGATTAACTGAAGACGTATCCAAGTTTCGGCCGGGTCAATACCCGGTTTGTCCCGGGTTGACCCGGGTCCGACCCAACTCAGCAAACACCTTTTTATATTTTAGAGATCTGATTTTTAGATTTATCTCATTTTTTTATGTTTTTTATCTTTTTCTCTCAAGAACAAAAACCTCTCTAATCTTTGGGATTTTTAGGGTTTTTGGGGTTTTTTCTCTTTTATCTTTTTCTCTTTTAGGGTTTTTGGGATTTTTCCCAAGTATCTTTTGATTTATGAAAGTTTGAGTTTAGTTCTTGTGTTCTTTCTCTAATCTTTCATCTTCCTAATCTCTAATCATGATTAACATCACCTTTTTCACAAGATTTGGTGTGCTCTTCATGATTAGTGAGTAGTCTTTTAGGATTTGAGGATTTGGTAGATTAATTTAGGGTGATTTGATGGATGATTAATGATGTCTAGGATTAGATTATATGATTTCCCTTCATGATTAGTGGTTTTAAAGCTAGATCTAGCTTGAGAAAGTGGATCTAGATCATAAGGCATTTCATGCACACAAGGTGTTCGATGAAATGCCTTGATGAACTAATCAAGAGATATTCATTTGTAGCCTAAGAGATTAGTTGTCTAGAGTGATTATTTGGTTGATCTTGAATGTTTAGACTTAAAGCTTGCTAATTAGTGATTCACAAATGAGAATTTGATTTTGAATTAGTGATTAGCAAAGTAATTAATGCCTTGCGAAAGGACTAGTTAAGATTAGTGATCTTTGCCTAGGGATTAGTCTTCATTAAGCATTGGACATCATTAATTAGCCATTGGATTGCCTTATCTCAATTATTTTATCCTTGAATTCGCCTTTTATCATATTTTTAATCTCGTTTAGGATTTGTTTACTTGTGTTCTTGCTTTTAATTTGAATCATTTAGGTTGTTTGAAAACTAAAACCACATTTGTTTGCTTAGCTTAAGTCATTTCTTGCATTCCTAGTGTGTTGTTCTTTGTGTCTCCTTGGATTGATCCCCAAGTGCTACAACGATATAATTTGGGTAATTGGTTTGGATACACACAATTATCCACTATCAGAAGTGAACGGGGTCTCCGACAGGGATGTGCTCTCTCTCCATACCTCTTTGTTATCTGCATGAATGTCCTGTCCAAATATTTAGATAAGGCAGCTGCAGAACGAAGAATAAGCTATCACCCGAAATGTAAGAATATCCAACTAACTCACTTGTGTTTTGCGGATGATCTTATGGTTTTTGTTGATGGGCAAAAACGGTATGTGGAAAGAATTATCAAAATCTTTGACGAATTTGGTGCAATATCAGGACTGAAGATTAGCTTGGAAAAATCTACAATATATCTTACGGGTTTAGCGGCCAATAAGCGTGAAGCAATTACGCAGCAGTTTCCATTTTCCATGGGACAACTTCCGGTTCGTTACCTAGGACTTCCGCTTCTCACAAAGCGAATGACGTTGAATGATTATCTACCTCTACTGGAACAGATTCGGGCTCGTATCACATCATGGACAGTACGACACCTTTCTTATACAGGACGGCTGCAACTCTTAAAGTATGTTATTGCTAGTCTATCGAATTTTTGGATCTCAGCTTTCTGTATTCCGAATAGCTGCATCCAAGAAATCGAGAAAATGTGCTCAGCATTCCTTTGGTCTGGTCCGATATTGAACACGAAAAAGGCGAAGGTAGCCTGGGCAGAGGTATGCAAACTAAAAAAGAAAAGAGGATTGGGATTGCACTCTATCAAGGAATCAAATAATGTTAGTTGCTTGAAACTTATATGGAGAATCGTCTCACGACAACCATCCTTATGGGTAAAGTGGATAACGATTTATCTGCTCAAACAGGGTACTTTCTGGGCTGCAAAGGAGAACTCAAGCATGGGTTCGTGGATGTGGAAAAAAAATCTGAAATACAGAGATGTAGCTAAACAGTTTCACAAGGTCGAAGTTCACAATGGCGAAGCAACATCGTTTTGGTTCGATGCTTGGTCGAGCAAAGGTCGATTAATTGACATTACAGGCCAACGAGGATACATTTATATGGGTATCACTGCTCAGGCAAATGTGGCCTCGGTTAAAAGCTCCCATCGGAGAAGAAAACATCGGCAAGTGATACTGAACCAGATTGAAGAAGAGATTGAACACATAACGCTCAGAGACGGAGCATATGTTGCAATCTGGAAATGCTCAGAGGATAAATACAATAAAAATTTTGCAATAGGAACGACGAGAAGCTTGATTCGCGTAGCACAGCCTACGCATGACTGTACAAAGGCATTTGGTTCAAACACGCAATGCCAAAGTACTCATTCTTAACATGGCTCGCAATAAAGAATCGACTATCCACAAGAGATAGAATTAGCAAATGGAACTCGGGACAGAGAGTTGACTGTATCCTTTGTGGAAACGATGAAGAAACACGAGATCATCTCTTCTTTTCCTGTCGTTTCTCATCGGAAGTTTGGAAACCTTTGATGCACAGGCTCATGGCAAATAGCTACACATCGAATTGGGGGCAACTAGTCCAGCTGATCCAAGGTTCTTCCCTGGATAAATTGCCTCTGTTCACTCTGAGATACGTATTTCAAGCTACGATACACCACATATGGTGGGAGAGAAACAGAAGAAGGCATGGAGAAGCTCCTCATTCTCAAGCTCGGATTATCAAATTGATCGACAAGAACATACAAAATCGGTTTAGTTCCATCCGGAAGCAGGGAGATCATGCTTATGAGGAAGGGATGTGTTTATGGTTTGCAGCCCGCTCAACACAATAACTATCTAGCTAGCGTTAAGCTAATATTTCAAACTCTTCTCTAAACCTTTTGATTTCAGTAACAATCAATGTAAAAACGTTTTTTTGGTGTGAATATATTTTGACATTCATTCAAAAAAAAAAAAAAAAAAAAAACATGTCCGAATAGAAGGTGGAGTTCGTAAAAAGGCATATGCTTCGAAGAATGAAGTGGAAAAAATGATGGCAAAGCTATAGTGTTTGAAGAAAACATTGGTAGACAGGTTAAAGGTAGTGAAGGAGAAGCTAGATGACCATGACAAAATAATTAAAAAGGTGGAGTTGTATGTGAACGAGGCAAAAGGAGGAAGCTGTTTGGAGTTGCATGATGAAATGATGGTGACATAATGCGAAGAAGATAAGATGAAAAGGAAATAAGAAGAGAAGAAGAAACAGAGAGAAGAAATTGAGAAGATGAAGGCAGAGGATGAAATGAGGGAGAAAAAAGCTCACGAAGAGGACAAGATGTTCTCCAGTCGATGTAAACCTTTTTTCTTTCTTTATTCCTTTTCGTTTGGGGAACTTCATAGGTAAGCATATCAACTCTTGTTTTTCAGCCGGAATAATCCTCTGAGACCTATGCGCCACTGGATAAATCGTCCTCACATACGCCAACACCCACTGCTCCAACCAATAATATATTGAGCACAATTCATGATAATGGATATCCTTTGGTTTATCTTTTTGCTTCCCCAATTTCATCGTAGCGGCTAATGCATGAACACAAAAATACTTGTTTAGTCAAAAATCTTGCAGTCGCAAGTTTTATTTAACAGGGCGTGCTTACCAGTAGCTCCTTCCATCACAAACGATGCTCAGGAGGATTGCTTCTTTTGCCCAATCTCTCCTCAATCGAAGCCAATTTTATTCTCTTCTAAAAAAACCTTGGATTTCTCTTCACCCTTTTGTAGGTGTTGTCCCTTGGCTAAAAGTTGTTTGGTTCCATCAAATGATTCCTAAACAAGCTTTTGTTACTTGGATAGTAATAAGGGATAGACTACCTACTAGGGTTAGGATATACTCTGAAACATTAAGCTAACTCGCAGAGCCATATCGGTTGGTCTAGACAAGGAGATAAGCTCTACACAACAGCATCACTCTCATCAACAAGACTCATACTTAACTCACTGGTTCAGATTATTCCAAGCAAACTAAGACTCTCCCATTATTAAGCTTCAAAAGATTTAACATTTCATTTAATACTTCTGGCTTTAGGTTGCTCAACAGGTATTTTACTGCTTTTATGTTTTGCTAGTATCCACAAGCTCTATACATAAACATTGGTTGGTGTTAGAGGTGAGTTGCGCACCCCGCTAAAAGTCCTTCCCAAATCCAGATCGACTCACTTTAGCTCGGCTCACGTCGGCATATATCGGCCCATAAAAGCCCATGAAGCTCGGCTAAGCAATGTTGGTGCCGATCTCCAAAAAAGAATGAAAATCTTCGGAAAAAGAGAAAATTGAACATATTGGCTGAGAGAATAAAGGAAATTATCCTTATTAAATCCGAGAGAAAAAAAAATCACCAATGGTTAAACCGACTACAATGCATATTAATAGAAAAACTCTTCCTTGAGAACACCATTCATTATTCACAAAAGAGGCCTAAGAGATTAATTATTCTGCATTATCCGACTTTAGTTTTTTAGATCTTGTTTCCTTTCTGTTAGCTCGTCGCCTCCGATGATTTAACTCTTCCTTGTACTTCGCCAAGCTTGACTTTAATAAAACGAGATTCTCTAATATCCTTTTCTATTTATTTCACCTAGTTGATATCCCTGTCCGTGTTCAACAGTTGGTTCCGTGAATATCTCTATAATATTATTTAAGAAGACATTTTTGAAAATAAATTTTGTTGTGTAAGTTATTATATGAAATGCCATTACAAATAACAAAGAATAATTAAAATAGGAAAGGATAAAATTATCTTTTACAATTAGTGATAAGAATATAGAAAATATTTATTTTGTCTTAAAGATGTTATCTACTATATATATATTTTAAATAATAATCAATCCATATATATTCAAATAAAAAAAAAGTATTCAAAATCTTGATGTATTTTTCACTATAATTTATTATATTTTTTGAATTTATATCAAAATAAAAGTTGAAAAATATTTTACTAATTTTATAAAAATTAGACAGAAGAAAATTAATTTTTAAAAAGTTTGTGAACTAACCACAAAACTAGCATCATTAAACGGTGCATAATAAAGTTATGTTTTCAAGATTATAGGTTTTACGGGTTAACCCGAATAATATTTTAGTTCACTGCAAAACGGATTAAATAGAAAAATTATTCCTTATGACAACTCTATCTATAATCACGAATTAAACATATTATAAAATTCAAATAAAAGCAATTTTTTCTTAAATTTCAAAATAATTTATTATAAAAAATATCTCGCGTTAATTATAACGCGAGTTAAGTCCTAGTAATTTAACTCTTAGCAAAAAAAAAAAAAAATGAAATCTTTGCCACCTTTGCATTCATTTCCTTGCACCTTGTCCATCATATCCCATCATTACACTCATTTGTTTACAGTTCATTGTTTCCTATAATTTATTTTTGTTTCACTTAGATTTAGTAACTTTTCGTTAACGATCAATTTTGTTACAAAACTGCTTTTATAGACAAATGAATAGTGTGTACTAAAGTAGACATAATCAACCAAAGTTATTTTTTAAAAAATTGGTTTATACTTTACAGCCAGTAATAATACCTTCGTTATAAAAAAAAAGTTAGCGATAGTTGATTTACTCACAAATCGTAATAATATTGTAACTATATTCTAAACTCTTGCGCCTGCATAAGATAAAGTTTTTTTTGTAATATATAAAATGCGAAATGAAGAATATGAACTAATTTAATTGTTATTAATTCAAATATTTTTAATTTGTAATTTTTAAGTTTATAATAGATTTAATAAATATTTGACAACATATTTAATACATATTTGGTAATATGTTCAATTTATTCTAAAAAAAATAAAGAATGTTTGCTACAGACTGCTCAGAGTTGGTGAAGATGGTATCTACACCGAAGGAGTGGCCGGCATTTACGCTGCAGTTGGAGGAGTTCAAGAGGAGTAAGGGGGTTTTCACATTTTTCTCTATCACACAAATCCCACGCACGAGCAACACAGTGGCAGACAAGTTAGCACGAGGTGCTCGAGTCTACCCATCAGATTTCACTTATGTAAACTCGATCCCCCCGATTTGGTACACCGAATAGGGTTGGGTATCAAAGCTGTTGACAAAAAAAATAAAAATAAATAAAGGATGTTTGAAAACATATTCCAAAAATGCCCATATTTTTAATAATATAGATAAACAGTCTATTAAAACTAGAAAATGATCCACGCGTTTCGCAGTTTTACTATCTCTATTTTTTTTGCAATTTTTCATCTTTTCAGTGTTATATTTTTCGTGTGCATTTTTTTAGTTTAGTTTTTGTTCATTAAATTTCTGAAATACTAATTTGACTTTTTCATCATTTTAAAAAATTTATGGCAATAAAATGTATTATAACGGTAAAAATGGCGATTAATTTAGTAACAATAACAAATGGTGGTGATTTTAAAAACAAATATTACTGGTGAAGATTAAAAATAAAAATAAAAATATTTTGCTAATTTAAAATTACTTACGCCATACTAATATATTGAACAAATAGCAAAGCAAACAAAAATCATACTTGTGTAACTCAATAATAAAAATTTGGCTAACGACTATGTTATATATGCAACATAAAATATTGTTGGCTATAGATTTTAGTATATTTTTTTATTAACAAAAAATTTTCTTTTAAACATAATCCAATGCCCTATTTGAACTTAGGATCTTCAAAAAAAAAACAAAAAAACTTGAACTTAGGAATTTTTTAGATAAAAATGTTAGAGTTATATATTAGGATTACCCATAATCCAATGCCCTACATAAATCAATTACCAATCCTAATATACAACTCATTATATAATTTTGTTTCGTAAGCTTTTCCTGTCATCATAGAAACAACATTCTACCAACCGATTTTTATCCCAATTTTAAATTTATGTGATTTAAATTCCATAAAGCAATTACACTGAGAAAGTAATGATTCATGTCTTCTCTTTCGGCGAAAAAAATTCAAAATAAACAATAATATATACCAAAAAGGCAATTCCATTTATTTAACAGGCTATAGAGACCCCCCCAAAAGAACACACATCATAAATCATAATCATATTCTTCTCCCAATTACAATGGCGTCAAGAACAATGGAAACATCTATTCTCGTGATCTTCACGGCCGTGGCATTAATGTCCGGCGAGAGAGTAATCGCAGTGGACTGTTCGTCGCTGATACTAAACATGGCAGATTGTTTATCGTTCGTGACAAGTGGTAGTACGGTGGAGAAACCGGAAGGGACATGTTGCTCAGGACTAAAGACTGTGGTTAGGTCAGGACCTGAATGTCTTTGTGAGGCTTTCAAGAACAGTGCTTCACTTGGCGTTACTCTTGATCTAACCAAAGCTGCTTCTCTTCCTTCTGTTTGTAAAGTTGCTGCTCCTCCATCTGCTCGCTGTGGCCGTTAGATTCATCTTTCAACTCTCCTTTCAATTTTATATACATTTGTGTATGAATTTGTTGATTAAATTTTGAAAATGTTGTGATGCAGTGTCTGTCTCTGCATCTCCTCCTGCTACTGCCCCTGGTATGTTGTCTCATGCTTTTTTGTTGTTGATGTTGTTGTAAATAGTAGATCTGAACTGAAGCAGAGTTCTTTCGAGTTTGGTTTGAGATTTTTGATTGGAAGTGGTTTTTGGTTTGGTTTTAATAGAATAAAAAATATAAAAACTATAAATGAATAATTAGTTCAATCCTTATTTCAGTTTGGTTTTGGTTCTGGTTTTTAGATTTTTCAGATTTTTGGTTTATGAACAATAGAGTTCAAAGCTGAACCTAATCTGATAAGGATGATTTGGTTCGGTTTCAGTTTCGATTTATAGTCGGGTTGTAATCAATTAATTTTCAAAGAAATATGGTTTGCCTTACAAATCAATTATTTCGGTTTAGTACAGATCGGATCGGTTTGTATGGATTAAATACCCCTAATATAAAATACAGTGATAAAATTTCTTCAAAATTATCTTCAAAATAATTTATATTATTTCTAAATTCGAATAAACTTATAGTTTTAGAAAATCTATATGTCTTTTATATGCACTCTTCTTCTCTTTCAATTTTAATAATATATAAATGATTTCTAGAGATCATTGAAAATCTCAAAATAGATATTTATTTTGTCTATGTGATCAACTAAAAGAATAAGAGTTTAAGGATTTAGCATTTTTTGGGTATGGATGTGAACAGGTTTATCTCCCTCGCCTGGACCAGGTGCACCGGCGTCGTTGTCTGGTGGAGCAAGTGCTGCAACTCCAGTTCCAGTCCCTGGGAGTTCGGATACGTCCTTGATCTCTGTCTCTTTCGTATCTGCTCTCTTCATCGCTCTCTTATCTTCATCTTTTCTATTGAGGCTTACTATTTAGGACTTTTTTGTTTGTTTGGGCTTTTGCAATAGAGATCTTTTTTTGTTTGCTATGAAGCTGAAGAGTTTGGTGTTACGGATCACTTTTTTCCCTCCATGTGTTAATTTTTATTAATGAGAATTCTCCTTTTAACTTTTCAATTATATGTTCCTACTTGTGGGTTAGCCGCTCGAAATATTATTGTTTTTTTTATGTAGTTAGAAAAGAATTAGCTAATAATAGAATTTAGTATTTTGCCAAAAGGGAAAATTTCATTAAAATATTTCAACTATTTTCGTGTCCAGTAAAATATTCCAACTAATATATATCTAATCTATTAAAATAAAGTACTATTTTGTGTCCAAACAGGAAAAAATGAAAATAAATCTATTCTTATTCTCGATAACTTTTAAACTTTAGATTTTTGTGGATAACTATTCCCTGTTTCCAAACAAGTGAATTTTTTTTCAATTAAAAATTTATTTAATTAATCTGATTCAATTAAAGATTAATTAATTTAATTAATTAATCTCATATGTATATATATATATATCTAGTAATTTTAATTCGTAATTATAAAAATTCAAACTATGCCAGAAATTAAATTAAATATTTAAAATTATAAATAAAATCGATTATTTCTAAAATATGTAAATTAAGTATTTCAAAAATAATTAAAAATTTATTATTATTTTGTTACGAAAATAGTATTAAGTATTTTGAATTTTTGAATTTCGATTATGCAAAATAATTTAATAATCAATTTTTTTTGAATGATACATATTCAAAATTAACAATTTTCGTTGAAAGATAATATTAAACTTTGACTTTAATATAGATTTTCTGAGATTTCATCAACAGTTACAAACAAAATAGTCAGAATTAATAACAAAATATGTTTACTTCTAAATTTAAATCTTATTGATACAATCAGATTTATAATTGAATATTTTTTAACTGAAAAATGAATATATTATTAATTAGATTTGCACAACCATAAATTTGATCATGCATATGGACAACATTCAGTTACTAGTACAGATTCAATATTTGTTATTTACATATATAAAATGATTAATATTTTAAAAATCACACAATTTTAGAAATTATAAATTTAGAATTAAATTTGAAATGCAAATATAATTAATTTTGGTAAGATTGTCCAGATTATGTTAATATTGTTTTATATTTTAAAGATTTATTAAAAAAATTATTATCATAAAATCTAAACCAGAAATGGTTATTCTATTCAAATTCAAAATTAAAAATTCTACCACAAGTAAAATTAAAACATATACATTTTTGGGAAACTTAAAAAAATACCACCATCTAGACCTCACTTTACAAAACTCCAATTAATCAACTAAAAACTTAATCAAAACTACCCTCATCTAATAAATTGTTGACCATTTTGCCCTTAAACCTCATCTAATAAATCGCGACTAGCTTTTTGTGAGGTTTCGTTGGTGATGTGCATCATTGCAGATCACGACGGAGTTCAGACCCGAAGAAGACTGTATTCGCCGGTGATTGAGTATTTTGGGAGAAAATTTCGCGACCATCGACGGCAGCGCTACAGTTATTGCGTGAGGGTAGAGATCGCCCATCTTTTCTAGGTATTGGGAGAAAATTCATACATTTGCTTTGCTCAATTAGGAGATGACGATCTTATTTTAGATTGGTTGAAGTGATTTTAGATTTCAAAGATGTCTGTGCAATTGAAAATTTATGGATTGTATTTGATTTTAGGTTTTGGAGATGACGATGTCATTGAGAAATTTCTTTGTTCAGTAAATTTATATAGCCTTATAAATCAAATTTTATATATCATTGCCAACTTATGGGTTCAATAACCCTTGAAGTATGTGAAGTCTGTGTCATTCAGATGAGACGATTGAGAAATTTCTTTGTTGAATTCTTAGGGTCCATGTAGCTGGGAAATTTATTTGTTCAATAAATTTATATAGCCTTATAAATCATGTGAAATTGTAAATTCGAGATTTACCTGCTTCTGGTTCAATATGTCTCATTAAGATTATAGAGATGACAATGTGGATTGTAAATTTATGAGCTAATTTATAGGACCTGTAAACCATATTTTTGCTTTTATCAGGTAACAATGTTTGAACTATACTCTGTATATGGAAGATGGGAGTTCACAAATGACACATGAGATTTCATTATTGATGGTGAAAGAGGAAGCTCAATTAGAGTTTATAAGAGTTTGTAAATTTGTTTGCTGTTTTTTTTTCTTCCAAATATAGAGAAATGTGAACTCGACCACTCATGTGTTTTATGGATCAGAAATGTCAACATTAAGACGTTGTTACCAATATGAAGTTTCAGTGTCTGATCCAGGACCTATGGCTCCTAGTTGGTGATGATGATGACTTTTATTGTGGAAAATCTTTCAAAGACAAACAAGAAATGAGCAACAGGCCGCGGACGCTGGCAATGAAATATAGTTTTGAGTTTCGTACTCAACATTCGGACAAGATAAGATATCTTCTTCGTTGCATTGATGAAAAATGCAACTGGAGATTTCGGGCAACTAAAGTGAAGGGGACTGAAAGCTTTGTGGTTCGCCAGTATGTGCATGAGCACAACTGTGACACTTCCTTAAGGAATGTCAATCATCGACAAGCAAATGCCAAGTTGTTGGGTACAATGGTAAGCAATCATTTCGAGGGAGGAAAGATTGGACTAAGACCAAAACAAATTGCAGAGAAGATTAGAAAAGATCATGGGGTTGTGATTCCATATTCAAAAGCGTGGAGAGCTCAAGAACATGCACAAGAGGTTGCTAGAGGGACTTCTGCTAATAGCTATGAAGACTTGCCAAGTTTTTTTCATGTGGTAAATGTAACGAATCCCGGTTCTGCTACTTTTATTGAGGTTGATCCAGCTGGAAAATTTAAGTATGTTTTTTTGGCATTTGCTGCATCGGTTAGAGGTTTTAAGTTGATGAGGAAAGTAGTTGTTATTGATGGCACCTTTATGACGGCAAAGTTTAAGGGACTTTGCTAGGTGCCTCAGCGCAAGATGGTTGTTATTGATGGCACTTTTGAATTCGAAACGATGGTTTGAATTCAAGAAAGAGAGTTTAGTCAAGTGAATCGACAATAGAAAATTTCTCAATTACCTTTGATGCGCGTCGTGAGAAAACTCTATTATTTTACTTACAGTATAGTTTAATAATAAAAAAAGGTTCGAATTGGACATAAAGATTAAGCCCATTAACCTTTTGGTACGTAATCATTACAATAATCCCTTAAACTATATATAGGAGATTTCTAGTAGAATCTCTGTAGCAGTAATGTATTTTGCCTTTGTATTTTGTTTGTAAGGGTTTTCTAGTGTGGTAAATCATGCATCATAGGAGAGTTGAAGAGATTGACTCAAGATTTCTCTAGAAAATCAACGACTAAGTTTGAATTCCACAAGAAATTTTTTTTAATTTCAAGTTCATCAATCATTAATATTTTTTTAAACACAATATATATTGCATAAAACTTACGTAGCTCTAGTTTTATACACTCTGTTGAAACTACATTATTGGATATTCGGTGTTTTAATTGAATTTATATGGTTTTATATGAAAGTTTTAAAACCATATAAATCCTTTTAAAACCATATAAAACTAAATAACTTATTTTAATCCTTGTAATTCAAAAGTAGAGAATAGATTTTGGAACTTTTATATAATGTTAATAGGAGAAATAAGAGGTCTTAGGCTAATGGCCCGCGTCCTAGTGGCCCGTCCCCGCAACGGAAACATACCTCAATATGAATAGCTTGATCCGATCCATGTACGAGTGATGAAACATTGGTACGGGTATCTAACTATTGTTAGATAATTATAGTTATTGAAATACTGATATGCTCAAATTAATACCCTAACAGTACTAAAGCAGTAGTTGTAATATAGCTAGGGGTCGAACCACAAAGACTCACGGAGATCACTCAATAGATTGTATAGCTGAGAATTAAGCTAAGCCAGAAGATGTAATTAAAAGCAGTGCAAGAATTAAACGAGATGTAATTCAATAGGGAAATATAGGCTCAGGGTTTTTCTCAGGAAATCAATGAATGCAGATAAACTAAATAGCAGGATTCAGATTTAGCGCAGTTCTTGAACTCAAATCACTAAAGTATAATTAACCAACTGTCGTTGCGAGAATTATCTAAATCTAAATCCTAGGAATTCCAAATCTCTTTGCGAATCCTAAAGTCTAAATCAGCTTTAATAACAAGTTTGATATGTTCACAAATCAATTAAACCAAATCTCTTTGCGAATAATCAATTTGCTCACCTAGGTTCTATCAGGTAATTAATCGCACTGTCGTGCCTAATCAATTATCATAAGATCTAAGTTCCAGATTCGTCAACCTAGAATTAGCTTTGAACACAACCTAAGGCGAATAACTAATTCAGATAATTAACCTAGCATTCAGAGAAAACCCTTATGAGAAAACCCTAAACCTAAAGTGGATCTACTCAGACATGGAGAATGAAACAATCAACATGTTTGAATAAATCATCAATAAAATAGATAGAATAATAAGAGGTTTAGAGATCTGATCTCGGACGAAGGGAGATTCAGACTTGTCTCTCTAAAACCAAAGTAAAATCAAACACATAAATAAAGCATAGCCTAAACAAGTGGCTGTAAAATCCTATTTATAACCTAAAACACGAGTTGGGGTCTTCTTGTAATTATTAAAGACTTCTGGGCACTTTTGCAATCCCTCAAGTCTTGGAAAACTCGCGGGTCGTGTCCTGCTGCGATGAGTATCGATCGATACCAGGGGGTATCGATCGATGCTTGTCGTGAAATCAGGTACTCAGCAACACGACTTCAGCTCTTGCTCCAAACTGCTCCAGAAAGCTCCCATAATTCCAATAATGCTCCAAACGTGCTAAGACCTGTAAAAGACTCTAAAAGACTCCAAAATACTATAAAGACTCTATAAAAAGGACTTATATCATGGCCTAAACAGGGTAAAAACCATGATATATCAACTCCCCCAGACTTAGCCTTTGCTTGCCCTCAAGCAAATAGAAGACTAAACCAGAGAAAGAGGTTTGAAAACATAGAGACTCACCTGTTCATGAACCATCGAAATGACCCTCTTTCCAAGTACCCAAATGTCACCTAATCAGCTTTCGATCTAACCACCATGTACTTCTCCGTAGACACTAGCAGCTTTTCAAGACTCCATACATTATCCCACAGCTTTGTTCAAGTAAAACCTTCATCGCCAGTTTCATCGCTGCAGTTAATGTTCAAAAACCTTCTAGATTCTTTACCAGACAATATCATGACAAGGAACCACCCTTTTTCACACTTTTTGTATCAATTTCTCTCCCCCAGACTTATTTCTCATTATGTTCCATTTTTTTTATTTTCAGCTTTGCATATACACATCAAGGTATGAGACGCGAGTATTGATGGTGTTTGCCACCAAATCCCCGGTTCTTCCCTCTCTATGTATCAAAGGAAGTAGGCGAATAATGGCATCATAGGAAAATCCTAGCCTCACTTCCAATCCTTTGTGTGATCATTCCCTCTTAAGTAGAATAATGGGATCGCTGGAAATTTTCCTAACCCTCTACTCAGAAGAAAATCATTTCAATATTTTATGCTCTTATTTATCAACTTATAACAGGGGAGAGAGATACCATAACTCTAAACACATGGGTTCCTTTATCAGATATGAATGATGAATCAAACTCTAAAAACACTAACCACATTGAAGAAGTGCAAAAATTTGGCTCAGGTTTCAGAAGAACTCTGCTGGAAACATGGATGTTTTCTAGCCAACTGGTCAGTCCTTGGATTTTTCATTAGTCGATCTAGAGCTGGTCCTGTAACACTGTGCACTCAAAAACAAAATCACATCAATAGGTTCAAGCACAGGATCATTATCTCCAACAAGTTTTGACTCAATAAAACAAATTGACTCGATAAAACAACTGACTCTAAGAAGAACAAAAACAATGTCAGCAGACACCTCCCCCAGACTTGAACAACACTGTCCCCAGTGTTATCTAGCCTAGAGTCAGTGAAAGAAAACAAAAGAACAGAATAAAATTGGGAAAAACAAGAAGTTACCTTGCTGGAACAGTGAGTATCGACCGACACACAGCCTGGTATCGATCGATACCAGGCTTAAATCGACATGAACCGTTCTCAATCGCGTAGGGTATCGATCGATACTGAAGGGTATCGATCGACACCCAGGCGATTTCGAGTTTTGCTCCTTGTTTATCCTGACACAAACTCAAAACGAACGAAAATAAAAAGAAAAAATGACTCAAAAACAGACTCACCAGTGGGTTTCCTCCCACCAAGCGCTCGTTTAACGTCAATAGCTTGACTGTAACACCCTTCAGGCTGGATAAGAGTGAGAGCTTGCACCAAAACAGGCTCCAGAGCTTGACATTGCTATTTTCAGAGTTTTGCTCATCATGCTGTCCACAAACTTCTGTCATTTCTCTTTCAGCTCAGAAGTAAGAAGTACTCTAGCCTTAGAGAATTGTTTCAAGGCTCCTTTGCACTTGACCTTATATTCAATTGAATCTCTATTGCACTTCTGAGGTATCAAAGTGACATGGAGATTCTCGACCTTTTTGCTCTTGGCCTTTTTCTTTGTTGCCTTAACCTTCTTGACAACTTCTTTGGGGATGCTGGACTGTTCAGCTGAAATGTTTGCGATAGTAGGCTTATCAGGAGGCTCTTCCATAATATCAATTGCTAGCGACTCTCCTGTGACAACCTTGATGCTAGAGGCACGTGTGAGAGCACCTCTAGGGGAATTGGCATTATAGTAGACATCTCCGTCAATGTAAGAGAAAGAGAGTCTCTTATTAGGTGTGTCTATGATCGCGCCAGCAGTAGCCATAAACGGTCTTCCCAGGAGTAAAGAAACCTCAGATCCTTCGCTCATCTCCACAACTTGAAAATCAGTGGGCACCAGATAATCTCCTACTTTAACAGGCAAAGCATGGATAGTACCGTATGGAGGTGAGGTGGAAGAATTTGCAAACGTGAGAAGCAAAGTAGGGGGTCTTATATCAGCATTCAACTGTTCGGCAATTCCCCTTGATATCACATTGACGCTAGACCCTGAGTCAACGAGAGACTCTTTGAACTCGACTCCAGAGATAGAGCATGGTACCGCGAATTTCCCTGGATCTTCCCTCTGTTTCAATTGCCGCGGCTGTAGTGACTTGCGTCTTGCCTTGATAAAGAGTGCCTTAATTTCTTCCTCAGTTTCTCTGCAGTCTTTGAAGTGACTCAGCAAAGGCCAGTCCTCTAGAGCTTCTTCAAAAGTGAAAGAATGAGGTATCCGTACCCTCTTCTCAAAGCCACGCAGCTGCTTTGGAGTGATAGGATCTCTGAGGTGTTTAGGAATAGGATCCTGCTTCTTGGGCTTGCGAACTCTTTCTCCGATCACCTCAGGCGTTTTCACAAGTTCTGGCTCGTTCTGCGAGGGGTATCGATCGACACCAGGTAGGGTATCGATCGATGCTCTTGCTTTTGAGTCGTTCCTGGCAGATACATTATCATCATCAGAAAGAAGCTCCGCGTTCTGCTTACCCAACAAAGCCTTGCATCTAGCAGCCTCCCATTCCTCCCTTGTCAGCTTAGGAAGTATAGGATAAGGTATCCTGGGTATATATACTCGTTCTGTAATTACCTTAGGCGCCACAGTCGAAGTCTCACTTGTCTCCCCAGAAATTGCCTCAGTATCGACCGATACCAATGGAGTATCGATCGATACACGGATTTTTGAAATATCCCGTTTCAGAATTGTAACCGGCATCGATCGACACTTGGGGGTATCGATCGATGCCCTGGCGATTTCAGGATCCTCATCGAAATTTTCTGCACTTGAGGAGATGGCATTGACGTGTGCTCTCGGATTTTCAGTTCTCCCTAGAAGAAAACCTTCCTGCCTCTACACAGCTGACGCGGCTTGGGCAACTTGAGTTTCTAGCTTCCTCTGGGAGAGACTGACAGCTTCAATCTTCCCATTCAGGTGGTCAATTTTTCCATTCTGGTCAGTGTACATCGAGTCAAACTTCCCATTGAAATCCACATGCAACTTCTGCTGTCCCTGAAGAACCTGTTCCATCATGAGTTCCATTTTATTATCTGTGGACTTGGGAGGGATGGGCTGGTACGAAGAGTTCCCGTAATTTCGAGTGTTGTTGCTGAATTTCCTGTTGTTGTTGTACACAAATTGCTGACCCTGAAATCCAGAACCACCAACATAGTTACAATCCTCCACTTCATTCTCAGCAGCAAAGTGGACCGCTTTCTGATTCTTCCCGATCAGGAAGTCCAGTTTGGCTTGAACTTCAGCAATCTGCGATGCATCAATTCCTCCAGCCTGCTTTTTCCTCTCAAAATCGGTATTCTTGGTGCTATTACTAGACGCCAAGTTCTCAATCATCACGACCGCATCATCTGGATACCTGGTGTTGAAGTTTCCATTACTCGCAGTATCTAGAGCCATCTGGTACCTCCAATCGATCCCTCTGTAGAAAGTGCCCAGCAGCTGAACCTGATTGAACCCATGGTGCGGACAATCCCTCTGATATGACTTGAAACGAATCCAAGCTGCCTTGAGTCCCTCTGTTGGACCTTGAGAAAACTGGGAAATCTTGTTCCTAAGCTCTTCAGACCTTGCATCATCGTAGAAGTTGCACAGGAATGCTTTCTTCGTCTCATCCCATGTAGTTAGAGAATCAGGAGCTAACTGCTTCAGCCAATAAGCAACATCCCCACCAAGAGAGTATGGAAAAAGTTTGCAGAACAAGAACTCGTTGGGTACTCCATTGTACTTCATACCAGTGACCAAGTCCTCGAACCTCTCGATATGATCCATGGGATGCTCATGACGTAAACCATGGAATGGGCTCTGACTTACAAGAGCATAGTACGCAGGCTTCAGCTCGAAGTCGTTCCTCTGAAAAGTTGGGATGCGAATCGCAGATCGATTGGCATAGAACAGATCAGGTCTGTTGTGCTCAGCAAGTGTCCTGCCTCGATCACCTGCAGCATTCCCAACGTTGGCGCGCCCAGCTGGCGCGACAACCTCCATAACAGCAGCAGGGACAACGACGTTTCCAGCTTCATCAAGTCGCTGCCCTCTATCATTACACACATGACTCTCTTGGTCTCTCAGAATTCCAGCTTCATCAGCTCTTAAAACCACTGGGTTGTTCATCCCTGATGTTTGCTTGGTCTTTATGTTTGTGCGTTCCACAAGCGCTAGCTGTTCCAGTGACAGTTCAACTAGCTGAGTGCTCTTGTTGCTCCTGGTTTCACGAACAGGCATACACCTGCAAACAAAACACTAGACAAGGCACGTAAGTAACCAGAAAAATACGTTGAGTATCGATCGATACCAAGTGGTGTCGATCGATACCAACAAAGAAATCGCCGGAGTATCGACCGATACTAGTGAGTATCGATCGATACTGACGGACTTAGTCGAAACTCGACAGCTAAAATCTAAAGGCAAAATTGAGTCCCCGGCAACGGCGCCAAATTTGATATGCTCAAATTAATACCCTAACAGTACTAAAGCAGTAGTTGTAATATAGCTAGGGGTCGAACCACAAAGACTCACGGAGATCACTCAATAGATTGTATAGCTGAGAATTAAGCTAAGCCAGAAGATGTAATTAAAAGCAGTGCAAGAATTAAACGAGATGTAATTCAATTGGGAAATATAGGCTCAGGGTTTTTCTCTGGAAATCAATGAATGCAGATAAACTAACTAGCAGGATTCAGATTTAGCGCAGTTCTTGAACTCAAATCACTAAAGTATAATTAACCAAATGTCGTTGCGAGAATTATCTAAATCTAAATCCTAGGAATTCCAAATCTCTTTGCGAATCATAAAGTCTAAATCAGCTTTAATAACAAGTTTGATATGTTCACAAATCAATTAAACCAAATCTCTTTGCGAATAATCAATTTGCTCACCTAGGTTCTATCAGGTAATTAATCGCACTGTCGTGCCTAATCAATTATCATAAGATCTAAGTTCCAGATTCCTCAACCTAGAATTAGCTTTGAACACAACCTAAGGCGAAGAACTAATTCAGATGGTGAATCCTAAACAAATAATTAACCTAGCATTCATAGAAAACCCTTATGAGAAAACCCTAAACCTAAAGTGGATCTACTCAGACATGGAGAATGAAACAATCAACATGTTTGAATAAATCATCAATAAAATAGATAGAATAACAAGAGGTTTAGAGATCTGATCTCGGACGAAGGGAGATTCAGACTTGTCTCTCTAAAACCAAAGTAAAATCAAACACATAAATAAAGCATAGCCTAAACAAGTGGCTGTAAAATCCTATTTATAACCTAAAACACGAGTTGGGGTCTTCTTGTAATTATTAAAGACTTCTGGGCACTTTTGCAATCCCTCAAGTCTTGGAAAACTCACGGGTCGTGTCTTGCTGCGATGAGTATCGATCGATACCAGGGGGTATCGATCGATGCTTGTCGTGAAATCAGGTACTCAGCAACACGACTTCAGCTCTTGCTCCAAACTGCTCCAGAAAGCTCCCATAATTCCAATAATGCTCCAAACGTGCTAAGACCTGTAAAAGACTCTAAAAGACTTCAAAATACTATAAAGACTCTATAAAAAGGACTTATATCATGGCCTAAACAGGGTAAAAACCATGATATATCAAATACCAGAACCAAAAAAAAATTGTTGAGGAGCCATTTCGGGTAATATTGGCTAACCAAAACCGAACTGAACCTCCTATTTCGGGTTCTTCGGGTTGGGTTTTTATGCCCATGGCTAATATAAACCAATATAAAATCTTTTAAGGTCTTTTAAAACCATATAAATCATTTTAGTACAATCCTTTTAAAGTCTTATGAATCCTTTAAAATATTTTACCAATATGGTTTACAAATCAAATGTTAGCTTTCATATTATAGTTGTTATCTACTTAGTTGTCTATTGGATATTGGTAAATACTCGGCCGTAGCTACATTATTTGGATATTGAGTGTTTTAATTGAATTTATATGGTTTTATATGATAATTTTAAAACTATATTAAACCATATAAATCATTTTAAAACTATATAAAACCATATAAATCCTTACCTTTGGTGTCCATCTTGAGAAAACCCTATTATTTTACTTACAGTCTAGTTTAAAATAAAAAAATAAAAAGGGTTCTAACTGGACATAAAGATTAAGCTCATTAACCTTTGCAACCAAATATTGAACCCACGTCCAATTGGCCAGCCCCACAACAAACACTTTTATTTTTTGGACAACAACAGACCAGCCCGCTAGAACCGCAATCCACGTTACATCAACGGACCGATGCAGCGCTTCAAGCACGTCGTTTTGAACCACGCCAATCAACGAGTTCCTACGTAATCATTACAACAATCTCTTAAACTCTCTCTCTCTCTCTCTCTATATATATATATATATATATATATAGGAGATTTCTCGTAGAATCTCTGTAGAAGTAATGTATTTTGTTTGTAGAGGTTTTTTAGTGTGGTAAATCATGCATCATAGGAGAGTTGAAGAGATTGAAATTCAAAAGTAGAGACTAGATTTTGGAACTTTTATATAATGTTAATAGGAGAAAGAAGAGGTCTTAGGCTATTGGCCCGCATCCTAGTGGCCCGCCCCCGCGGCGAAAATATACCTCAATATGAATAGCTTGATCTAATCCATATACGAGTGATGAAGCTTTGGTATGGTATCTAACTATTGTTAGATAATTATAGTTATTGGCATACCAGAGCCGAAACAAATTTGTTGAGGAGCCATTCGGGTAATATTGGCTAATCGAAACCGAACCGAACCTCATATTTTGGGTTCCTCGGGTTGGATTTTTAAAATGCTTGATAAATACTCAACCGAAACTACATTATTTGGATATTGGGTATTATATTTGAATTTATATGGTTTTATATGCTAGTTTTAAAACTATACAAAACCATATAAATCATTTTAAATCTATATAAAACCATATAAATCCTTTCAAAACAATTTAGTTTGTAAACCTGATAAGAACAACAAACATCAAATGCTTTATACGTGTTTATCTTGAGCACTAATATATGGTTTTAAAATGCTTGATAAATACTCGGCCGAAGCTACATTATTGGATATTGAGTGTTATAATTGAATTTATATGGTTTTATATGCTAGTTTTAAAACCATATAAAACCATATAAATCATTTCAAAACTATATAAAACCATATAAATTATTTCAAAACAATTTAGTTTGTAATTTATACAACATTGTAAACCTGATAAGAACAACAAACAACTAAACAACAAACAACTAACTCCATCAAAGGCTTTATATACGTGTTTTCAAGACAAAATACTAGTGTTTCCGCATACCATATAGTGACTATTAAAACATAAGAGGATTATACAAAATAAACTTCACCAAAAGTGTTAACTAACAGACAAAGATATTCATACTTATTGAAAAGTTAAAAAGAAAGCACATCCATTTTTTTTACAGCTCCATCCTTAGTGCTTGTACCTTGCAAAATAAAAACAAAAGTACACCATGATTTTATACATTGTGATGGTTTAGTGGAATTTTAGTGAATACACAATGAGCAAATGCACCACAGTCATTTACATGAAGGTCAAATTATTGGTATGATAACTCTGCAAATATATCATAAGCTAGCTTCTTCCTGATATCTCCAATATTTTCAAATGACAGCTTGGTCAAGTCTTAAATGCGCATGGCATGACACTCGATGATTTTCAGCATGTAAATGCCGGTATCTTCGAGTTTAGTAACCTGATTCAAGAAAATTTTGTCAATACACACTTTCATCTTAAAGTTTAAATATTTTACTAGTTTGAACAATATTTTACATGTGGTAGTTCTTCCCACTCCCTTGTAATTTTGAAAGGTGTGAAGTCTGTGGTGTTTTTGTCGACAACATGTCGAAGACGTAAGGCATTATGTTTCCATACGCCTGGACATGCGAGACAACCACTTCTTCTTTAATCTTTGATGATGCAGTGTCTAATATTGTAATTCTCCTCTTCTCAATGTTAATCACCAGTGCGACCCACAATTTTGGATATAAAAACAAAGGTACATAGAAGAGCTCGACATTTTTTCCTACAAAGCCTACCTCGATTCGAAATTGGAAACCATCCTTGTTTGATAAAAACTTGAGGTATGAATCGTCTAAAGCTTTCAAGAAAGACTCTCCAAGTATCAAAGCTCTCTGGTTGAGAAACATGTGTGGATTTTGTTCCTTACGCATCCTCAATAACTTCAAACATGCTGTAAAAAATATAGGATTAATAACCAATAAATGTTCTTTAGTAAGGCAGATAAAATTACAAAGTTTTTTAAAACCCTTACCGTGCTTGAAATCGTTCTCCCTGACGTTTCTAGACTTGTGAACCACCTTGCATCTATTGTATGGCCAGAAATTAGCAATGGCCTACATGAAAACACATTGTTTCATCAATACAATTGCATCATATAGCATCGTTCTTCGGTTTCATAGAACCTGATGCACCCACTTGAGAAACTTGAGGATTTGTTACATCTTCAACAAAAATCTGATTAAAACAAGACGCTTAGCATGAGTTTACAAATAAGACACTACATATCTTTTCTTTATTTATAAAATCTTGTAAATTACCTTTTCATTGTTTGTTTCACACACTTCTTTTTCTTTTCCACTGCTCTCATCTCTCATGACTTCATCTATCTTGTTTTCACGACTCTCCTGTGAAAGAAGATTGAAATTCGGAGTAGAAAAATGTGTACTAGGCGATGTTTCCTATAAAAGTATATGTTCATATATTATTTTCCAATTATACTCAAAAACATATAACATTGATTTTTACAAAGTATTCTTTTAGCATGTACATGTGCTTTTCCTTTTTACCGCTACCTCCTTCACCTTCTACAAGCTCGGCTACATCAGTTGCATCACCATTATTTTGTGTATTTTCATCATCTCCACCGTAGTTATAATCTGTAAGCCCTTCAGGACGAATTTCTTCTGTGTCTGTTTCTTCACCATCATGTGAATCATCATCACCAACATATCTATTTGCACCATCTCCAGGATCTTCAGTCTTTTCACCATCTCCAAGATCTACGGTCTTTCCACCATCTCCATGATCTCCAGTCTTTTCACCATCTCCAAGATCTTCAGTCTTTCCACCATCACTAAAGCCATTATGATAGTGATCTTTCTCGGCCTGCAAAAGAATGAATGATATAAGATTATCAATAATAATCCCAAGAATCAATCAAAATTTCAGATATTTGTACTTAATAGCTTTCTTTCACTTACTTGCTCTTCTTTTCCATCCCCTTCTGTGTTCCCTTCTGTATTAACACCCAAAGCCTTCTTGATTATCTCCACGTCTTTCTTCAAACCTCCAAGTATCTTTAGTATCATGTCAATTTTTTGGCTGTCACAAAGAAGAGGTGGAGGAGAAGACGGATTGTTTGGCTGATTATTTCTGCTATGCAGATTTCCAATTTTATCTGATGCAACAAATACATCTACCCATCCCTGGAGCCAGTCGTTTCTCTTCATTCGATATCCTTGCTTTACTAGTTCAATAACCCTTTCAAAGTCTTTGTCATCATGATTTGTTGGTGGAACCAAATGTATGTATTCATTTGGGTCTCCAACGATAGGTTTGACCAAAACCTGCGAAGATAAAACAACTGCAGATGCCATTTATAAATCAGAAACCATTTATAAGGGCTTTCAAACAAATCAGAACACCAAAAACTATTCATTTATAAGGGCTTTTAAACAAATTAGAAAACCAGAAACCATTCATTTATAAGGGCTTTTAAACAAATCAGAAAACCAAAAACCACTCACGTTTTTCATCCCCTCACTCCAACAACTTCAACTATTCGTGGAGCCCGAGTCAACTTCCATTGCAGGCACCAGGGATCAGTAGTGGAGGTTGTGTTACATTATTGCGCAAATGTGTGACCTAGTTGTGGTATTGCAGATAGAGCCCACAAGGTGATTACCATGGCAAATCTTTTTACTTCATACTGCCCTTTTGACCAAGTTGTTGTGTTCATCCTGCGCACACTAGCTGAGAGAACTTCATACCCTTTCTTTCCCCATGGATAAGAAGAGTAAGTATCAAAATTAAATGCAGACATTAACCTATCTCGAGGGATTTTTATAGTTGGATTGTCAGCTATCACTATCCCCTCAACTAAGATAACTGCGCCTAGAGATATTTTTTCAAGATGTGACATATTGGCCCTTTTCGTTGACAGAAGGCTCAGCAAGTCCTTCACTGTGTACTTATCCTCTTTTCCCAACATCCACAGATAGGGTTTGGTTGGGTATTTTTTTGTGACTTGAGTCATTGCTCTTTTTTCCTCGGTCTCACAAGGTAATCCTGTTGTGAAGAAATATTCTTTCAAAGAAAAACGCATAGGTTGGTCAGCAAATGCAAACCAAAGATCTTCCCCGCTAGTCAAAATCCTTTTCTGCATCAGGACATGGAACAGCTTCCCAGAGAATTGGATGTCTTTTCTCTTTGCTAGTCATCTAACTATAGGGATGAGAAAGGAAGCTTCAATCACAGAAAACGCCTCATACCCCAAAAGACTTGAGACTTTATCTAATAATGATAAATTGGAATGCTGCATGATCGTTGATATAGTATCAGGCTCGGTTCCTGGTTGATAGATCCTCCCGGGTAATTTGTATGTTGCGTAGAAATCATTGTTGTCCATATCTCTGTAAAAACTGAAAAAGTAAGCTCTTTATAAAGGTTTGTAAACCAATTGATCAAAACACAACCAGTCTATCCAGAATCATATTCAAAACAACAATATCATGGTTTCCCCTCTTCATGTTTCCTCATACCCAACTAAAAATATCGACCTAATATCTGAATTTCCCTTTTTTGATGCAATACCCATTTAAGCCAAGACCAAGTGAAATTAAGACCTTTACAAGGTCTTGTAAATATACTTATAAACTATTTTCCTCAAAAATAGCCTATCAAAAATCCCACGCTCTGAACACAAAATCTTGAATTTAATAATGAAAAAGTATGGCTGACACTTTGAATCTACAAACAAAAATCACCATAAAATTCAAAAATCCAAACAAAATGAGCTCAAGAACATGCTCGGAACAAAAATCGATGATGAAAGCGTCCCGAAAGAAAGAAACCATAGTTCCAGAAATTATTGGTTACATCTTGACCTAATTAATCGAAGAAACTGAGACATAGATAGCTTATTTACTTGATTAGACTGTAGGCGACTTGAATTGACGAGAAACCTCAAGCCGTGGTGATCGGAATCGAATCTTCAGAAAGAAATCGCAGAGATGAACAATTTTTTTTTTTTTGGTCGGAAGAGATGAGAAAGAAATCGACGAGAGCGTTTGTTTGTTACTCAGGGTTAAGTTTGTCTTTCACTTTAGCATAGGGTGTATTTTTGAAAATACACAGCGTCTAATGGTATTTTTGAATTGTGGTGTCTCCAAAGTTGTATTTGTGAGATTATCCCTACATTTTTTGTGTCCAAACATGAAAACCTTCATATTAGGATATTCTTTACTTGGATAACTATTATTCAAGTTGCCAAACAAGTCCATTTAGTACAATATTAATAAAAAAATATTTAAATTTATATTTAAATTTAATTCCAAAAATTCAAATTTTTATTTAGATTAGTTTGGATTTCCTTAAATATATGTTAGATTAATTATCAAAAATCACAAAACCAGTTGTTTCTTTACAAAAATAATAAACCGGATATTAATTTAGATTTAATTTAAATATTGAAATTTAAATAATATTCTCATAATGACGGACATGATAAACGATATGTTATTGTATATTTTTATCATAATCAATCAGCCTAAAATTTTAAATATTTGAAATTAGTAATATTTATATTATACGGTAATATGAACGGACGGGTAAGAATTATGTTTTTATAGTCGCGGTCATTCTCGGATTAATATGAATGGACGATTTAGAATTATGTTTTTATAATCACGGTCATATTTAATACTAGAAAAACCTAAATCTACAAAAACAAACTATATCTAAACACAAAAATAAATCTTTGTCACTTATTAGAAAAATTATATCTATAAAACAAATTATATCTAAATACAAAAAAAAATATTACAAAATTTGGTAAACAAAAAAAAGAAAAATTCTCGTGCGGACTCACGGGGTAGAATCTAGTTTTCCTATTATAATACTTCAACTTTTAGATTTGTGACCATTTAACACATCGGTTTAACGGAGAGATAACCTCCGTTATCTTTTTTTTTTTAATACAGCATTATATGCGGAAACTATACATTGAATATTTTTTTGCAAAAAAATATAAATATATATAAAAATATTTGAAAATATGTATATATATAAATACAATGGCATAGTAAAAATGAACATACAATAATATTTATGATTTAAATTAATAATTTTCTCAATTAATATATATATATATAAATACCAAACAAAAATCAAATAACTAATACATATTGAAATTATAATCTAAAATCTAAATTATCATAACTCAAAAGATAAATAAATCTCAAGTTTTAAATTTTAGGACAAAAATGTATTAAATTAATTCTAAATAGAATAAAAAAACCTCATATCTCTATAATATTATTTAAGAAGACATTTTTTGAAATCAACTTTGTTTTGTAAGTTATTACATGAAATGCCATTACAAATAACAAAGAATAATTGAAATAGGAAATGATATAATAATCTTTTAAAATTATTGATTAGAATATGGAAAGTATATATTTTTCATTAAAGAGATTATTTATTATTTAATTTCTTAATTAATTTTAATACTATATATTTTAAAATAATAATCAATTCATATATATTCAAAGAAAAAAATCTATTCAAAATCTTGTTATATTTTTCACTATAATTTATTATATTTTATTTGAATATATATCAAAACAAAAATTGAAAAATATTTTACTAATTTTATAAAAAGTTAAACACAATTTTTTTTGTTTTTTTAAGAGTTCGTAGACTAACCACAAAAACCAGAGTTATTTAACGGTGCATATTAGAGTTATATTTTCAATATTATAAATTTTTACGGGTTAGACTGAATAATATTTTAGTTCACTGCAAAACGGGTTAAATAGACAAATTATTACAAATTGATAGCTTTATTTATAATCATTAGTTAGTCATATTGTAAAATTCAGATAAAAATAATTTTCTTAAAATTCAAAATAATATCTTTAAAAAAATTACCCCACACTATTATTAACGCGGGTTAAATCCTAGTGGAATGTAAAACGAAATAACATATCGCATCATTATATGAGAACTCTTGGAAAAATATAAACATATTGTTATATAGTTATTTTCTTAGGATTAATTTTTATTAAGATTAAAATTATGTATTTTTATTATTTGAAAATTTATTTAAAAAAAACGGCCTATATATTGTTCTACCGTTTATACACTATATAAACGCCGTATATACGATCGTATTAGCTTCCACTGTATAAGCACAATGTACAAACCGAAAACAGTTCGGCTTATCACCGTATAACATATATACACCGTATATACGGCCTTACAAGCCAAATTTTACCATTCTCACACATCACTACAGAAAATGGGTGTTATTGACTAATTTGACATCCATTCAATAGAATTGATACAAGTCTCTATTAACTTGCATCACTTTAACAATAATGATAAAAAATGTAATTTAACATCAAATTTTTGATCTGATTTAATATCAATTAAATAATCGATTTATTTACTATTTTTAGTGTTACTTAAAACCAATGTTCAAAAAATCGATAGACGATATCTAGGCGCTTGATAGGGGACTAACGCTTAGGCGGATTAATCGGGACCTAGACGTTAACGAAATATTTATTTATTTATTATATGTTTTATATTTATATTAGATGCTTTTTAAGTTCTTTGTGCTTTATTTGAAAATTCGGTTGGTGAAATAGTTGAAAATAAAATAGTGAACTGACAGGACAAAAAATATATAGTGAAGAAAAAGATATAAAAAGCATAATTTGAAATTTGATGAAAGTACAAATAAACTATAATAAAAAGAAAACCCAAAATAAAGAAGAATGGCGATTCAGAGTTCACGAAAAAAAAAACAAAGTGATGGTGAAGATGATATAATTACATTACAGTAACCCAGTTTTACGTTTTAATTTTTTGTTTCATTTACTTTAACGGCATATTTTTGAAAAACAAAAAAAAATAATTAAAAAATTAGACCAGATATTAAACCGGCACATAGGAGTAGGCCTATTTGGCCTACTTAGACCGATTTAAGCCGATTTGAATTGATTTGGGCCGCATAAATTAGAATTCTGATTTATCTCACCGATTTTAGTAAAATCATTTTGGTTATGACCGATTTGGCGCCTAGCTAGACGCCTCCCGATTGTTAGAACACTGCTTAAAACATAATACAAAATTTACATAACTAAAAATGATACTAAAAATGACACATATAACTACTGTTTCAAAAAGTAATCTATTTTAAATGAATT
The DNA here is from genome assembly GCA_002933935.1 of Eutrema yunnanense. NCBI lineage: Eukaryota > Viridiplantae > Streptophyta > Magnoliopsida > Brassicales > Brassicaceae > Eutrema > Eutrema yunnanense. Next base: position 373,379 of record PKML01031101.1, read on the forward strand.
AAAATAAAATAAACATATATTTAATTTATCAATTAGCATTTCACTAAACAAAATGACACATAAATTATTATATATTATGTTGATCTAACCGTCTCTCTCGCGTTGAGAATGGCGATTGTGATTCCTCATCTTTAACTTTTTTTTCTTTTTCTTTCCAAGATGAATATTATTGGATTTAATTTATTCTTCTTCATGAGAGTTTTGCTATGATGGCGATCTGGGCAATCTTTAGCGCGATTACCCAATCGTTCTTCCAATCTCAACCGTTTCTTTCTCAGGGAGCGGTTTCCTCCAATTCTGACATTGGCGTGGAGTGTAGTGGGTTCCATCCATGTGTTCTTCATCTCCGTAGCGAGTCTCTCACCACGCTGCGATGAGATCGTCGGATGTAACCTTTGCACTTATGTCCTATATATTGGAATCATGGGATCGATTTGTGATCTACACTGATATTCTCATATTTTACCCATTTTAGCATGCATTTATCTAGGTATTTTGAGTCTCATGCATGTGTTTTCTTAGCATTTCTTTGATGTTTTGGTCTCATTTAGAGTTTAGAGAGCTCTCACTATGTCCTAAAGAGTCTTGCATGTTTTGGAGTGTGTTTAGGTGCCTTGGAGACATTTTGGGGATGATTTGAGTTATGGAGCAAAGACAAATGCAGAGTTCACCCGAGGTGTCTGAAAGATCGAGCCGGAAGACGGGTCTCCATTCAGATTCAGCTTCTTAGGTCTTCTTGACACTAAAGGAAAAATGAGTTAGCTGTCGTATGGAAGTGGTTTCAGGTCATTCGAACAAGTGGTTCAGGAGATATGACGATTTTACTAAGGGTACGTCTGTCTGGCCGCGAGACCTCTAACCAATACCGGCCAGCTCCCAGCCGGCACCATCCATCCGGTATTGGGACAAGGATTTGTACCGGCCCAGTGCACCATCCAGCATCCATCCGGTGTCATCCATCCGGTATTGGTCCAAGGACCTGTACCGGCCCAGAGCCTTCTCCTTGTGTCGGCTGCTTTCATCCGGCGTGCACCTTCTTTCTGTTTGTGCCGGCTAAGCATCCTTCCCCCATCCATCTGGTGCGCCTTCATCCGGTATTGGTCTAGTGACCTGTACCGGTCCAGAGCCATCTCCTTGTGCCGGCTGCCTTAATCCGGTAGAGGCCACCAGTACAAGTCAAAATCCGTCCTCATTGAATCCAGCCAAAGTGACTGAAAGATCAGGCCAGATAAAGAACTTGTATTCGGATTTAGCTTCCGAAGTTTTCATAGAAGGTTTAGATAATTGAGTTAGCTGTCTTCTGGAGGTAGATTCAAGTCATTATGAGCAGTGGTTAGAAAGATACATCAGATTGAGCAACGACATGTCTATCTGGCGCCCAAACGAGTCATGTGGAACTCAGCTCCAAGGTCAATACCGGCCCACTGTACCGGCCAACAGCCAAACGGTACATACCATCAAAACCAGCACGACCTAGACCTGTCGGGGTCAAGACCCGGTTTGTTCCGGGTTGACCTGGTCCGCCCAAACAACATTTAAATATTGCAAAAACCTAATTTTGGATCTAAGCTTTATTTTCTATATCTTTTCTTTAGGCAAAAACCTCTCTTTTTAGAGTGTTCTTGAGATTTTTGTAAAATAGATCTTCATTTTATTTTTATGCAATCTAAGTTTTATGCTTCTAACTTTCTTAATATCTTCTAATCTTTTATCTTTCTATTCTCTAATCATGATTAACAACACCTCTTTCATGAGATATGGTGTGTTCTTCATGATTAGTGAGTAGTCTTTTTAGAGCTCATGGATGGGGTTGATTTAGGGGATTTCGTGATAGATCTATGATGTCTAGGGCTTAGTTTACATCAGTCCTCTCTTATTTAGTGTTCATAATGCTAGATTATGATTGAGAGAGTTAATCTAGATCAAAGGGAATTTCATGCACACAAGGTGTTCGATGAAATTCCCCAAAAAACTAAATAAGAGATTTTACTTGCTTAGCCTATGAGAGTAGTTGTTTAAGGAGTATTATGGCTATTGGAACTTATGAATAATGCTTGTTGATTAACTTTTCACAAATGAGAGTTTGTTCTTGATTAGCTGATTAGCAAAGTGATTAGTGCCATGAGAGTGGATTGGTCTTGTTTAAGTGTTCTAGGCTAAGAAAAATTGTTTGATTGTGTGTAATGATATCATACGTTGATCATAAAAGTCCCCAAAGTCCATAACCTCATCCAATGGCTTGCCTTTATCAATTTGTTAATCTCGTTTAGTGCTTGTTTAGTCTTGTTACTTGTTTGCTTTGTTACATTTGAATTAGGTTGCTAGAATTTGAAACCAAAACCACTGTGTTTGCTTGAATTAGAGAGTTTCTTGCATTCTTGTTGCATTAAACTAAACCCCGATTGGATTGACACCTTAAGTACTACAATGATATGAGTAAGCTTAAGGATTGATTCATAAGTAAAATCCTACTCATCAATTGGCACCGTTGCCATTTGGGGTTCTAGTTTAGTCAATAGGATTTAGATTCTTTTTGAGATTAAGCTTTTATTTTCTTTGTTTACTTATCTCTCTATCTAGTTTTCTCTTTTCATATAGGTGTATGAACACAAGGGCTAGAGGTGGACACAACCTTGTTGAACCAATCGACGACATACATCTATTGGAACATGGACTTAGAGAAAGGAGAGAAAGAAGACGAGCTCAACACATCGAGAGGTTGGGTATGGACAACGGTGAAGAGCCTGTTGGTGATAGACAAGCTTCTAAATGCTTCTCAAAAAACAAACCACTCTGTTGGTGAGTTTGAAGGGCATCAAGGATTTCAAGAACAAATGGTGGATTTGAGTAATCAAGAGGAAGTGCATTATGTTGGGAATCATGGTGGCTATCAAAGGGGTTTCAACAACAACTATAGCAACCAAGGTCAAGCCTCTAACAATCATGGTGGCTATCAAAGGGGTTTCAACAACAACTATAACAACAAGGCTATGTCTCCAAGAGCAACTTTCAAGGGAACAAAAGCAGTTTTCAACAAGGCTTTGCCCCACAAGCTCAAGGAAACAACTCTATGCCTCACGACCTTGATATGAAAAACGTGCTTCAACAACTTCTTCAAGGCCAAGCTAATGGAGCAATGGATATTAGTAAGAAGATGGTAGAAATCCATAACAAAGTGGATTGCTCTTTCAATGACCTCACGACTAGGCTTAAACCATGGCTTCTAAGATCAAACATTTGAAGAGTCAAGGCACCCAAGGAAGCTCACTCTCTAATAGACCCATGGAGAAACTCAAAGGAAAAGTCGATGAGAGCCAAAGGGAGTATTGCAACGTTATATACTCAAATGAGGAGCATGAAGCCGCTATTCGAGAAATTGAGCTTCTACTCGATGGTTCACAAGTCAAAGACCTTCCCCTTAGAGATGTTCCCTCAAATCTCAATGAGGACATTGAGAAACAAGGTGGGGAGGTGACACTTGGGAATAAAGATGATGTGGCTTTTGTTGAGGAAAATGGTACAAGCATGGAAGAAGAGCAAGAGATCTCTACGCAAATGGAGGTTGAGAAGTCTCTCAAAGACATGTTTAAGGAGGAAACCGTAGAGACACATGTGATGTCTAAGAAAGAAACCTCTTGCAGTGGACCTTCTCCATATAAGCCTCCACTTCCATTTTCCGGTCGTTCTCTCACCAAGACCCAAAAGAAAGTGCTTTCAAGCTTCAAGGCAAACATGGATAAGATTGGAGCACCTTTGCCTAATGAGGGTGATTTGTCTCACGTCTCACAACACCAAACGTTCATCAAAAACATACTTGAGAACCGAGAGAAAATGGAAGAGCTTATGGAGGTCTTTGATTCACCAAGCACAACGAGGGTTGAGCCTAAGTCTATCCCCAAGCATGGAAATCCCGGTAAATTCTCCATCTCTTGCTCTCTTGGAAACTTGAAGATAGATGAGGCTTTGTGTGACTCGGGCTCGAGTGTAAACGTCATGTTTTTGGAGATGGCTAAGAGTCTCAGGATCAAGAGTATGGAAGATTACCCCTCCACTATCACATTTGGAGATTCTTCTTCAAGCAAACCGCTTGGCCTTGTTGAAAACTACCCTCTCAAGATCGGAGAGTGTCTTGTACCAACAGACTTCATTGTCATGTAGATGGAACAATCTAAAAAGCTCCCTCTCCTTCTTGGGACTCCATTCATCAATACCACCGGTGCAATCATGGACTTCAAAAATCGTATCACTTAGCCAAACTAGTTCATTTGATTTTGCATAAGCATGTATCACATAAAACATTAATGAATGTCAAAGGGTTGAAGTATAAGAATACTTATATAGGTTGGGACTTGAGCTTGATGCATGTGGAGATAGAAATGACTAACTCTTTTGGAGTATACTCATTTAGTGCATTTTAGAATTACAAACTTGGACATTGAATTCGATTTCTTCTTGTGATGCTCTTGGATTTAAGCTCCCATCTTCATGTCTCTCTCTTCTTGTTCTTATTTCTTTGATTGAGGACAAGCAAAGGAATAAGTTTGGGGGAGTTGATATTCTCATATTTTACTCATTTTAACATGCATTTAACTTAGTGTTTTGAGTCTCATGCATGTGTTTTCGTAGATTTCTTTAGTGTTTTGCTCCAATTTAGAGTCTAGCTAGTTTACATTAGGTCCTAGAGAGTCTTGCATCATTTGGAGTGTTTTATAGGTACTTGGAGACATTTTGGGGATGATTGGAGTTATGGAGCAAAGGCAAATGCAGAGTTCACCCGAGGTGTCTGAAATATTGGGCCGGACGAAGAGTTTCCAATAGGATTTAGCTTCGAAGGTCTTCATGACAATAATGGAAAAAGGAGTTAGCTGTCGTTTGGAAGTGGTTTCAAGGTATTCGGATAGGTGGTTCAGGAGATATATCGATTTTACACAGAACATGTCTGTCTGGCCGTAAGATGAGCAACCAACACCGCCCAACCATGGACCGGTGTCACCATCTGGTATTGCAGCCATGATCAAGACATGGAGAATACCGGGCCATCACACCAGACCACCACCGTCCGGAGTAGACCATAGTTGACCTAGTTTGATCAGAGTTGACCCAATTAGACCCCTTTGACTATTTAAACTTTCTAGACCTAATTTTTGTAGTAAGTTTTCTTCTTGTAAGAGTGGGGGCTCGACCCAAACTCTCTCTTTTGAGAGATTTGGATTTATTTCTTGATACAAATACCATTCTAGAGAAGATTTCTTCATTCTATCTTTATATTATGTTCATTTAATTCATGTTCTTCATTTTATGTCTTTTTTTCTTCTGTTCTTCATGTTCTTTGTGAGTTAACTTTTTGTTGGATTTTGGATTATACTTGATTCTGATGGTTTTATGATTGATTTGTGATTTTTAAGTTCTAGATCTTTGCTTTCCTTCCTTATTTAGTGTTCTTAATGCTTGATTAAGCTTGAGAAAGTTAATCTAGAACATAGGGAATTTCATTCACACAAGGTGTTCGATGAAATTCCCCAAAGAACTAAATAAGGGATTTGCATATCTTAACCCATGAGAGTGGATGTTTAAGGTGTATTTTGGTTAATAGAACTTGTTATTAATGCTTGTTAATTATATGATCACAAATGAGAGTTTGATTGATTAAGTAATTAACAAAGAGATTGGTGTCATGAGAATGAATTAATCTTATTCAAGTGTTCTAGACCTAAGGAATAGCATAGATTGTGTGCATTAGTATCATAAATGATGATGATTTGGATTGCATCTTGTTAGATCCTTCACATAGGTTGATCTTAATGCTAGTTTTGAATTGAGAGATCAAAATTAGAGCTTAAGCATTTCATGCCCGAGAGGTGTTCAATGAAATGTTTGAACCAAACTTATTATGAGCTTTTCACATCCTAACCAATAAGAGTTGATGTTTAGGGTGTTTAGTGAACTAATTGGAATTGTTTATTAATGCTCATTGATTATCTAATTACAAATGAAAGTTTATGTCAATTAGGTGATTAGTGAAGTGATTAGTGTCATGAGAATGGATTAGTCATATTTGTGAATTCCATGTTCTAGGATAGTGTTTAATTCAATATATATCATCATTGTTTGATTGTTAATCATTTCTTTGATAGTCTAATACATGATCCAACACTTCTATCTTTTGTTTTCTTTCTTAATTTAAAACGAAAACATAAAAACCCAAAACAATTGCTCTAGCTTAAGAAGTTTTATGCATTCCTAGTGCATTAATCTTAACCCATATCGATTGACACCTCTTATGCTACAATAACAAGCATAAGGGAATTGATATGAACTTAACAAAAATCTTCTATCAATTTGGCGCCGTTGCATGAAGGCGCACCAAATGGATGGGGAAGGATGCTTAGCCGGCACAAACGGAAAGAAGGTGTGCGCCTTCATCCAATATTGGTCCATGGACCTGTACCGGCCCAGAGCCTTCTCCTTGTGTCGGATGCTTTCATCCGGCGTGCGCCTTCTTTCTGTTTGTGCCGGCTAAGCATCCTTCCCCCATCCATCTGGTGCGCCTTCATCCGGTATTGGTCCAGGGACCTGTATCGGTCCATAGCCTTCTCCTTGTGCCGGCTGCCTTCATCCGGTACAGGCCACCAATGCATGCAAAATCCAGACCTGGCCGGGTCAAGACCCAGGTTTTTTCGGATTGACCTGGTCCGCCCAACAACAATTATAAATACTCTAAACCGAGTAAGATAGATCTTCTATTTATTTATGAAATTTAAGCTTTGAATCAAAAAAAATATTTAAAAAGAATGGCGCCGTTGCCGGGGAGCACCGTTTGGATTTGGGCTGGCACATCCCACCCGGCACATGTCTCTCGGCTGTGCCGTTTGGAAGGCATCTTTTAGTCACGGGCCGGCACATCCCATCCGGCACATCCCATCCGGCACATGTCTCTCGGCTGTGCCGTTTGGAGGACGTCTTTTGGTCACGGCCAGCACATCCTTTCCGGTACGTGTCCCTGTCTCAATACCGTTTATGGTGGCCTAGAAATGGCCATTTCCCTTTGCTTGGTGACCATGATTTCCAAGACCCTCAAGAACCTATAAACACTCAACAAAAAGATCAAAACGAACTAGGAAAGATGAAAAACATAAACATAAAAGTATTTACAAGGATAAACATGGGAATGTCTCTCAAGCGCACTTTGTTTAACGTCACTAAGTTCGACGGTTGTTACCATTTTTAGACTTGAAGAGCATCATCGAGTGGGATTGAGACCCCTTCCCAAATGGATTCATGAGCTAGATATGGTTTGAGTCTTTGCTCGTTAGCGACAAACTCCTCTCCATTCTTGTTCAAAAGCATGATAGCCCCATATGGTCTAACTTCCTTGATCGTGAATGGACTGGACCATCTATACTTTAGCTTCCCGGGAAACAACTTGAGCCTTTAGTTGAAAAGTAACACTTGATTCCCTTCCTTGAAATCCTTGTGCAAAATGTTCTTGTCATGAAAGGCTTTGGTTCTTTCTTTGTAGATCTTGGAGCTCTCATAAGCTTCAAGTCGGATCTCATCAAGCTGTTGCAGTTGGATCAAACACCTTTCTTGAGCCGTCTTGAGATCAAAGTTGAGAAGTTTTACGGCCCACAACGCCTTGTATTCAAGCTCCACCGGAAGATGACAAGAGTTTCCATATAGAAGATTGAACGGGGTAGTTCCGATGGGAGTTTTGAAAGCCGTCCTATAAGCCCAAAGAGCATCATCAAGCTTCTTTGCCCAATCCTTCCTTGAACTCCCCACGTTTTTCTCCAATACCGCCTTGATTTGGCGATTAGAAACTTCAACTTGCCCGCTATTTTGGGGGTGATAAGGCGTGGCGACCTTGTGTTTGACTCCATGCTTTTTAAGCAAGCTCTCGAACACCTTGTTTATGAAGTGAAAACCGCCATCACTTATTACTACACGAGGCACACCAAACCGTGGGAAAATGATCGTCTTGAAAAGCTTGAGGACTACCTTTGCATCGTTTGTTGGACTTGCAACCGCTTCAACCCACTTAGAGATATAATAAACCGCAACCAAAATGTATTGGTTTCCATAAGACGAGGGAAACGGTCCCATGAAATCTATACCCCATACGTCGAAGATCTCAACTTCAAGAATTGGATTTTGAGGCATCTCGTCCCTTCTACTAATGTTTCCTTTCCATTGACATGCATCACAAGTAGAGACAAAGACGTGAGCGTCCTTGAACAAACTCGGCCACCAAAACCCGGAGTAAAGAACTTTTGTGGCGGTCTTAAAGGGAGCAAAATGTCCTCCATAATCCGAACTATGGCAATGAAACAAGATCCCGTTCACTTCTTCTTCCGGTACACATTTCAGGTATAGGCCCTCCGAGCACAACTTGTAGAGCAACGGTTCATCCCAATAGAACCGGGTAACATCATGGAAGAACTTCTTTCGCTTGTATCCTTCCAACCTTGGCGGTTCTCTCCTGCAACGGCGCCATTCTTTTTAAATTTTTTGTTAGTTTAAATTCATATCAATTTCTTTAAATGTTTGCCATTGTAGCATAAGAGGTGTCAATCCATAGGGGTTAAGATTAATGCACTAGGAATGCATGAAACTTCTTAATATAGAGCAAATGTTTTTGGGTTTTTGTTTTATATCTAATCTAAAAAGTGCAAAAAAAGTAAAACAAGATAAAAGCATTGGACCATGGGTTTAACATTCATAAGAATGAGCTAACAATCAAAAAACGATGTCAAAGATTGATTTAAGTCCCATCCTAGAACATGGAATTCACAAATATGACTAATCCATTTTCATGACATTAATCACTTTGTTAGTTACTTAATCAAGAACAAATTTCCATTTGTGATTAAGTAATTCACAATCATTAAGAAATAATTCCAATTATTTCACTAAACACCCTAATCATCAATTCCCATTGGCTAGGTATGTAAAGCTCATAAAAGGTTTGGTACAAGCATTTTCACATCAATTCCCCAAGTTTGGAAATCCCGGTAAATTCTCCATCTCTTGCTCTCTTGGAAACTTGAAGATAGATGATGCTTTGTGTGACTCGGGCTCGAGTGTAAACGTCATGTCCTTGGAGATGGCTAAGAGTCTCGGGATCAATAGTATGGAATAATACCCATCCACTATCACATTTGGAGACTCTTCTTCAAGGAAACCGCTTAGCCTTGTTGAAGACTACCCTCTCAAGATCGGAGAGTGTCTTGTACCTACGGACTTCATTGTCATGGAGATGGGACAATCTAAAAAGCTCCCTCTCCTTCTTGGGACTCCATTCCTCAATACCACCAGTGCAAGCATGGACTTCAAAAACCAATAGGTGGTGCTCATGAATGTAAATGACAAAGTTTACTACCCAATGAAGGCTTCTACGTACCACCAAGCTTTGTGGCACAATCACCATTGAGGGTAATGAGGTTCAAACTCCAAGAGTTGAGTATGTGGGTATTTGTGCAACGATGGGTTGTAGTAATGATGAGGAAGCCCTTGCATTGGATGCTGAGTGCCTAGAATTCCTCTTCCATACCGAAATGGAGAATGGAGTTGAGAGTAGCAAGAGTGCTAAGAAGAGGACAAAGACCAAGACCAAGGTGAAAAACGGACCAAGCATGCTTAATGAGGATGAGTGATGAAAGACTTTTGTAAGTCTGGAGATCAATTACTCAAAATAGTATTGCTAGTATAAGAGGTTCAATCCAATGGGTAAGATTTCAAAGCAACAAGAACGCAAGACACTTCTTAAGTTAAGCTAAATAAGGAAGAGTTGTGATTTAACTATTGAATTAAGCAAACTAAAACAAGAACAAGATATAGCAAACTAAACAAGTTGTAATGCAATAAATTTAAATGAATTCAAGGATGGGGTAATCGAATTAAGATGATCCAAGACTAATTCATGATGCTCAATATTCAAACAAAGCTATCCATAGGCAATATTCAAACCATGCTAATTACTAATCCCAGAACAAACTCTCATTTGTGAATTACTAACTAGCATGCATTAAGTGCAAACAATCAAGATCAACCAAATAAACACCCTAGACAACTACTCTCATAGGCTAGGAATGAATATCTCTTGATTAGTTCATCAAGGTATTTCATCAAACACCTTGTAGGTGTGAAATGCCTCTTGATCTAAATTGGCTCTCTCAAGCCTAATCTAGCATTAGGATCACTAATCAAGAAGAGAAACAAGATAATCTAACCCTAAGCATCATAAATCAATCTTGGAATCACCCTAAACCTAACCCATCCTCAAAATCTAAGAACTATTCACTAATCACCATGGTTTCAACAAATCCCATAAAAGAAGAGTTAAAACCCATGATCAAATGATTGGATGATTAGAAAATAGAAGATAGACAGAATGAATCAAAGAAAACAATACTCAAATGCATAAATTAAAAGGATCAATCTCTTACAAATCACTCTAGAACACACTTAGAGAGGGTTTTTGCTTAAGAAAAAGACTTAGTCCAAAGAAAATTAGGTTTAGACATTATATAGTGAATCTGGACGAACCGGGTCAACCTAGAACAAACCGGGTACTGGGGATTTAGCACCGATCGACTCTAGATCGGTGCTAAATTCCCCGGCTGAACGATCATTCGGATAGGAGCTGGTTCGCATGTGGGAGGCGAGCTTCGGTCGGCTGGTACGTCCGGATGAAGGTGATCGGTACGCTACAGGATTAGCACCGGCCCACAGCACCGGTCTGGAGCAGATCGGTGCTAATATTCTTCGTGGGTCGGTTTCTGCCCCTGTGTCAAGACCGGTCCATCACACCGATTCAGGGTCGATCGGTGTGCTCCTTTCCCTTGGCTTCACGTTTCTCATGTGCTAACATCGATCCAGCACACCGATCCAGGGTCGATCGGTGTGCTCGTCCGGTACTTCATCTCTTGGGCTTGGCTTCTTCATGTGGTAACACTGATCCAGCACACCGATCCAGGGTCGATTGGTGTGCTCGTCCGGCACTTTGTCTTCATAGCTCAACTTCCTCCTGTGATGACACCGATCCAGCGTCGATCGGTGTGCTCTCTGTGAAAACTCCTTGGCTCTTCTAGCCTTCTTCTTCTTGCTCCCGCGGTTGGATTTTCTCGGTTCCAAGGCTTCCAATCTCCATTAAAATGCCTCCAAACCCCTAGAAATCATTCCAAAAGATATAAGACTCACTAGGACCTAAATGCAAGGTCCTAAACTCTAACAAACACTAAAATGCTAAAGAAAGATATGAACTAGCATGTGAATGATCTAAAATGTTAACTAATATGCATGCTAATGATATGTAAATTATGCAAATATCAACTACCCCAAACTTACTTCCTTGCTTGTCCTCAAGCAACAAATAGGAAATAAGAAGGGAGAGAGGTTGAGGTGAGAGCTCAAATCCACAACATCATCGAAAAGGTTCAAGTTCAATTGCCACGTTACTAGCTCTAAGATGCGATTAAGCAAGTCTACTCAAAATAAACTAGCCATATCCTTCCCTACACGAACCAAACTCAAGCCTCAACCTACACAAGCAATCATATCATCCAATCTTTTGACATTCAATTAAACTTTTCAAGTGAATCATGTTTACGCAAGATAAGTGAATTCATTTAGCTAGGGTGAAGGTCTTGAGGTTAAAATGATCTCAAACGTATGGGCTCATTCCGATGCAAGGGATCTCTCAATGAATGGGTAAGCCATAGCAAAATGCTAAGAGTAAAGAGCAATCTATGCATACAATGATATATTTACATCTACCCAATGCCTAGAAGAAATGTCTCAATCCCTAGCAATTCTAACCATTAAATCCCAACCTAAGCTACCCATATCCCACAAGGCTTTTTACCTTCTTCTTCCACACGTCTTCTTTCTCATCTTTTTCTTGGGGAAATTTTCTCCTTCTTCCTTGACTCATGGTATGGTGCTTTCACTTCTTTTCTTTTAGCTCTTCTTGTCGATTTCTTTTGCTTTGTCTCCATCTTCATCACCTTGATGCTTTAGCCATCTTTTGACTTCTTTTATTTTCTTTGAACACTTGGAGACTAACCTTGATATTAAGAGCTAATTCAAACCTTACTACCAACCATGTATCATTTGACAATTTCTCCTTCTTTGCCTTTTTCTTCTTTCCACCCCAATTCCTATTTCCACAATGATCCCATCGATCCAACATTCTTGTTCATTCCAAACCCCAAAACTCCCCTTCCTAGCTAACCTAGCCTAGTCTAGCCCGCAATGTCGAGCTAGATCAACATGCAAACCTATCCTTGTCGCCCTAAACTCAACACTTTTTGCCAAGCTTACTCGAAAATTAGGCCTCGCATACGCTCACTAAAGATTTGGCTTGAAAGGAGGGTAGGTTAAATGTGTGGTAAACCGTTCCAATGATGGGAATCGGCTATTTGGGCTAACAAGAGAGTGGCAAAGTGAATAAGATACCCAAATATGTATGTGGTATCCATGAATTCACTATGCAATGCACAAACATGATAATTAAGCGTCAAAGTTAAGGTTCTCACTTAGGTAGGATTGTGTTCAAATCAAAACATGCTTTAGCTAAAACATGAGTAATGAAACATGAGATTAAAGTATGGATCATCCTTAATTTTAAACTCGATCAAAAGCATCAAACAACTAACAACGAAGGGAATGAACCAAGATCTTAAAATGACATTACATATGGAAATCACATCATTGCTCTCAATGCAAATGCAAATGCAAATGCAACCTATATGCAACTATATTGCGGTTTTCTTGTTCTTAGTCTCATACGCCCATGCTTTGTAGCAAAAGAAGCGCTGCACCAAGAGAGTTGCGAGGTTTGGGGTGCGCTCATTTCCTTGGAACACTACCCCGTTGGGGAAGACCAGTAGAAGAGGCTTCAAACCGAGAGCCATCAATTCTAGCTCGTCGAGTGTGAATGTTCTGAATTATATCTTCGCGAAGAACATGTGGGCGAGTTCCTTATAGACATAACAAATCGCCGGGTTGTGGATGTGAGTGGTCTTGTTGGAACCCGGACGATAGTCTCCAGTGGTAATGGTCTCCCATAACCGTTTAAACTCATCCTTCGGGTAATGGAAGTACGGGCTTCCACTTGTTCCTTCTTCCGGGAAGCCAAACACTTGGAAAATCTCGTGGATTGTCATTCTATAGTCGTCGCCGTTTACCACGAGTTCGATTACCCCGAATCCGGTTTGTGCATTAGCCTTCCTATGATGTTCGTCGTAGAAAGCTACCCGTAGGGATGAATGGAATTGGCAAGTAAGCTCTTGGTGGGCCACTTCCTTCATATGCAAAAACCATCCAAGACCCATGTTGTCAAAGATCGTTGCCACGTCTTCGAGGATCCCCATTTTCTCGAGCACAACAACATCCACGAACCGCCCTTTCTCAAACTCGATATCAATGAGCTTGTCGAAGCATTGTTCCGCGGTTGGAGGAAACGGAGTGGCAACCACTTTGCCCTTATCCTTAGCCGTGCTCTTCTTCTTTCCCATTCCCGAGGTACCCTTGTCTTTCACGACTCGCTTGCCTTTTGCCTTAGCACTTTTTGAATCAACCGGCTTCTTGGGTCTAGAACCCGATGCCTCAACTATCTCATTCCTCGTGCCTTGAGCTTGGGCTTGAGCTTCATCGTTATTTGTGGATGCTCTTGTTCGTCCCATGGTTCCTACACATTCTCGAAGAAGCCATGAGTTTCATGGAAGCAAAACCTCAAAATCGATGAAGTTAAAGGATGGTCAATTGAGAAGTATTGAATTTCAAGAGATAGAAGTAGTTTAATCCAACAAAAACAATCCATTAGACTTAAGCACATTGATCAAACTCCTACTAACCCGAGGAAATCTCCATCGAAATTCATCTTAGAGTCAAGAACACAAATTCTAAAATTTTAATCAAAAGCACAATCTGGTTCAAGAAACAAGAAATTTAATCATCCTATAGCAAACCCCAAGGCCAAAATCAAGCTAAATGCATCACCCAAACAATTCCATAGAAATTTCACTCAAGAACAAATTCATGGATTTTCAAAGAAATCATGGGTCAAATACCTTGGGGTTGAGTGCACAAGCAGGAAAAACAGTGGTGAATCCAAAGAGAGAATGAAAAATTTAGATTGCAGCAATTTGAATCACAAAATTTGAGCAAGTAGGGAGAAATGTATGGAGAAAAGAAGAAAATGAGGGAGAAGAAGATGTGTACGGCCGCTGGGTATATCGCGAGAGGAGGGGGAATTTTCGCGGGTCGGGTCGGGTTGAACGGGTTAAATCAGGTTAATGACGTTGACTTTCGTTGACCCGACTCGCACCGACCGACTCTGGACCGGTATTGCCCATCGGTGCTAATCCTTTTGCTTCGCACTGATCGGCACTGGCTCGGTGCTGGCGATCGGTGCAAACACTTGATCTGCATGACTTTTCTCTTGCCCCAACACCGATTTGTCGCACCGATCCAGGGTGGATCGGTGTTGGTCCTCTTTCTCCCAAGCTCGAACGGTGCAGACTTCCTGTGCCAGTACCGACCCAGCACACCGATCCAGGGTGGATCGGTGTTGGTCCTTTTTCTCACAAGCCCAGCTGGTGTAAACTCCATGTGCCAGTATCGACCCAACACACCGATCCAGGGTGGATCGGTGCAGACGTCCAGATTTCTGATTTTCCACTTCCTATATCCTTTCTCCTTAATCTAAGACCTCTTAGCCCATCAAGACATGAAGAACATCTACCAAAAAGCATAAAAATGATCTAGAAAAGAAATAAAAAAACAGAGAATGAAGAGTATATACAAGGATAAGCTTGGGGTGTCTCCCAAGAGCACCTTGTTTAACGTCACTAAGTTCGACGTTGGTTACCGCATTCAAGCGTGAGAAGCATCATCAAGGAGAAGTGACACTCCCTCCTTAATGATTTCATTGGCATTGTACGGTTTGAGTCTTTCGCCGTTTGCAACAAATTCTTCCCCATTCTTATTCACAAGAACAACGGCTGCATAAGACCTCACTTCTTTGATCACAAAGGGACCAGACCATCTAGACCGCAGCTTTCCGGGAAACAACTTGAGACGCGAGTTAAAGGGCAAGACTTGGTCTCCTTCCTTGAAGTCCTTGCGCACAATCTTCTTGTCGTGGAAAGCCTTAGTCCTTTCTTTGTAAATCTTGGAGCTCTCATAGGCTTCAAGCCTAATCTCAGCAAGTTCTTGGAGTTGGATCAAACGCTTCTCTTGTGCCGTCTTGAGATCAAAGTTTAGGAGCTTCACGGCCCACATGGCCTTATACTCAAGCTCGAGCGGTAAGTTACATGATTTCCCGTAGAGAAGATTTAACGGTGTAGTCCCGAGAGGTGTTTTGAACGCCGTCCGGTATGCCCATAATGTATCGTCTAGCTTCTTAGCCCAATCCTTTCTCGAACTACCCACTGTCTTCTCCAATATGGCCTTGATTTGTCGGTTTGAAACCTCCACTTGGCCGCTTGTTTGAGGGTGATATGTTGTGGCAATTTTATGCTTGACTTCATGCTTCTTGAGTAGGCTCTCAAAAACTTTGTTGATGAAGTGGCTACCCCCATCGCTAATCACAACTCTTGGAACCCCAAACCTCGAAAAAATGATGGACTTGAAGAGCTTGAGAACTACCTTAGCATCATTGGTTGGACTAGCAATTGCTTCAACCCATTTAGACACGTATTCCACCGCTACCAAGATATATTGGTTCCCATACGAAGAAGGGAATGGTCCCATAAAATCTATACCCCACACGTCAAAGATTTCGACCTCAAGAATACGATTTTGGGGCATCTCATCCCTCCTAGCATTGTTACCCTTCCTTTGGCATGCATCACAAGTGATGATAAAAGCGTGAGCGTCTTTAAACAAGCTAGGCCACCAAAAGCCGGATTGGAGAACTGATATATCATGGTTTTTACCCTGTTTAAGCCATGATATAAGTCCTTTTATAGAGTCTTTCTAGTGTTTTGGAGTCTTTTTAGAGTCTTTTACAGGTCTTAGCACATTTGGAGAATTATTGGAGATATTGGAGTTCTATGGAGCATTCTGGAGCGAAAGTGAAGTCAGATGACTAAGTGCCCGATCTGAGCAATGAGCATCGATCGATACCCCCTGGTATCGATCGACACCCGCCGAGAAATCATGGGCCGCGACTTTTTATGAAGTTTGAAGAATTGCAAAAGTGCCCAGAAGACTTTGATATTTACAAGAAGATCCCAAGTCGTTATTTAGATTATAAATAGAGTTTTACAGCCATTGTTTTAGGCTATGCTTTATTTTGCTTTAGTTTAAGAGAGATTTTGGTGAGAGACAAGTCTGGTTTCCCTTCGTCCGAGATCAGATCTCAAAACCTTGTTTCTCTTTCTGATTTTATACAAGAGTATTTATTCAACATGTTTATTGATTTAATATTCATGTCTGAGTAGATCACCTGTTAGGTTTAGGGTTTTCTCATAGGGATTTCTTTGAATGCTAGGTTGATTTTCTGTTAGGATTCACTATCTGATTAGTTCTTCACCTTAGGTTGTTCTCAATGCTAATTCTAGATTAATCACCTAGAACTTAGATCTTAGGATAATTGATTAGGCACGAGAGTGCGATTAATTACCTGATAGAACCTAGGTGAGCAAATTAATTATTCGCAAAGAGATTTGGTTTAATTAATTTGTGAACATATCAAACTTGATCTTTAAAGCTGATTTAGAATTTAGGATTCGCAAAGAGATTTGGAATTCCTAGGATCTAGATTTAGATAGTTTTCGCAACGAGAGTTGGTTAATTATATTTTAGTGATTTGAGTTCTAGAACAGTGCTTAATCCGAATCCTGTTAGTTAATTTAGCTGCATTCATTGATCTCCTGAGAAATACCCTAAGCCTACGTCTCCCCAATTGAATTTACAAACGTTTTACTTGCAATCCTGTTTTCAATTACATCATCTGGTTTAGCTTGTTTCTGATCTATAGAATTTATTGTGTGATTCTTGAGTTCTTGTGTTCGACCCCTTGATTTACTGCAGCAACTGCTTTAGTACTTTTTAGGGTATTAAATTGAGCATATCAATTTTGGCGCCGTTGCCGGGGACTCAATTCGCCGTTAGATTTTAGCTAGGAAATTCGTCTAAATCGCCCGAGTATCGATCGATACCCTTGAGTATCGATCGATACCCGTCGTCAGTTTCAGTTACTTACGCTCTTTACTTCTGTTTTCAGGTGCATGCCTAATCGAGAAACCAGAAGCAAAAAGAGTACTCCGCTAGTTGATCTATCACTGGAACAGCTAGCACACGTGGAACGCACAAACAGGAAAGCACAGAAATCAGCTAAGATGAACAACAATCAGTTGGTTCGTGATGCAGCTGGTGCTTACAGAGACCAAGAGGGTCGGTTGTGTAACGAGCAAGGACAACGTCTGGATGGAGAGGGGGTACTGATGCAACCTGCTCCTGTTGTCGCTGAGAATGTCGCTGGGAACGCGAGGAATGCTGTGGTTAATCGTGGAAGAACGATTGGTGAGTGTAACAGGCCAGAGCAGTTTTTCGCTAATCGATCAGCAATTCGTCCTCCGGCGTATGAGAGGAACGACTTCGAGCTGAAACCTGCCTACTACACTCTCGTGGGACAGCATCTTTTCCATGGTCTTCCTCATGAACATCCTATGGACCATGTGGAAAAGTTCGAAGACTTGGTCACCAGCATCAAGAGCAATGGAGTGTCTTACGACTATCTCTTCTGCAAGCTCTTCCCCTACTCTCTAGGTGGAGATGCTACTTACTGGTTGAAGCAGCTACCTGCTGGATCGCTGACTAATTGGGATGATACTAAGAGGGCCTTCCTGATTAATTTCTATGATGATGGACGATCTGAAGACCTGAGGAATAAGATCTCCACTTTCTCTCAAGGACCTGCTGAGGCGTTCAAGGCTGCTTGGACAAGATTCAAATCGTACCAGAGGGATTGTCCACATCATGGGTACTCTGATGTGCAGCTGCTGGGTGTCTTCTTCAGAGGAGTAGATTGGAGATATCAGATGGGTCTGGACGCTTCCAGCAATGGTAACTTCAACACCAAATATCCTGAGGACGCCATTGTATTGATTGAGAACTTTGCCTCTAGTAGTAGCACCAAGAGTGCAGACTTTGAGCGCAAGAGGCTGGCTAGTAATCAAGATGGGTCGCAGATCGCTGAGCTTAAAACTCAGCTGGATTCGATGCATAGTCTTCTGCTGGGAAAGACAACAAAGGCTGTTCACTTTGCTGAAGATGTTGAGGTTTTCAATGAGAATGAAGCAGAGGATGTCAACTATATTGGTGGTTCTGGCTTTCAGGGACAGAGGAACCAGTTTAGCAACAATCGGAGCTTCAACAACAACTTCCAGCAAGGAGGATTCAACCAGAAACCAGCCCAGAACAGCAGCTACACCAGGAACTACGGAAGTTCTTCTTACGAACCTGTGCCTACTAAGACATCTGATAACAAGATTGAAGCAATGCTCGAAACACTCGTTCAAGGACAGCAGCAGATCACAGTGACCTTCAATGGTAAGATGGACGCCATGTACAAAGATCTGAGTGGAAGGATCGATGCTATGGGTATTGGTCAGAAGAAGCTGGAAATTCAGGTAGCTCAGACTTCAGAGAGTTCAAGAAGACAAGAAGGTTTTCTTCCAGGAAAAGGAGAGAACCCAAGGGCACACATCAATGCCATTACCTTGAGAAGTGGTAAGGAGGTCAAATCAGGAGCAAGAGTGGATCAGCCTGCTGTAAATTTCGAGATGTCTGACGATGAAGACACTGAAATCGCCAAGGCATCGATCGACACTCCTCAGCATCGATCGACACCGATCGCGATTCTCAGACGGGAAAACTCAAAATCCCGTGTATCGATCGATACCCCCCCTGTATCGATCGATACCGAACCTGAAGACGATGCAGAACTTGAGGTTACGAAGGAGAAGGCTAAAGCACTACCAGAGAGGGTCTACATACCGAGGATACCTTATCCCAGAGCTCTTGGGAAGACTAAGAAGGAGGTAGAGGACGCTAAATGCAAGGAAATTTTGGACAAGCTGGTTGTTGAACTTCCCTTCATCGATGCTATCAAAACTTCTGCAGCCTTCAGAAGATATGTCAAGAAGATGGTGTCCAGCAATGTGAACCTTGAAGACGGTTGTCTGATGATCACTCATGAGTGCAGTGCAATCCTAAACAACAGGATCCCAACGAAACTACCAGATCCAGGGAGCTTTGTCTTGGATTGCACAATCGCTACTGACAGGTTTGAGCGTTCTCTCTGTGACCTTGGCTCAAGTGTCAACCTCATGCCATACTCGGTTGCTAAGAGAATGGGAATGACAGACTTCACTGCTACTAGAATCTCGCTGAATCTCGCTGATCGTTCAGTTAGACTTCCAGAAGGATTGCTCGAGGATGTTCCGATTATGATTGGGAATTGCTTAATCCCAACTGATTTCATTGTCTTGGAGTATGATTCGGAACCCAGAGATCCTCTCATCTTGGGAAGGCCATTCCTAGCAACAGCTGGTGCTCTGATTGATTGCAGGAATGGGAAGATAAGTCTTAACATTGGTGAGTTGGTCATGACTTTTAACATGGAGAAGATGATGAAGAGACCAACCATCGATGGACAGACTTTCTTCGTTGATACCTTCTGTGACATTGCTGAAGAGTACTTCCTGGAGATGCATCCTGAGGACCCATTGGAGAGAGCATTGGTCTGTTCGGCTGAGTCAGAGGTTAATGCAAATGATGCTGCTGCTGAATACGGGAAGATGCTCGATACAGCACTGCCAGTATCGATCGATACCCACCTAGTATCGATCGATACCCTGCGGCCAGAAAGAAGTTTGGCCGAAAGAACTAAGCAAGCTGCTGGGCTTGGAGATTGGAGCGAGGAGAAAGCTCCTAAAGTGGAACTCAAACCACTTCCTGCGAATCTGAGGTATGGTTTTCTTGGTCCTAATTCCACGTTCCCTGTAATCCTTAATGCTTCTTTGAACAACGCAGAGGTCACCTTACTGCTAAGCAAGCTGCGCAAGTATCGCAAAGCTCTTGGCTATTCTCTTGATGATATTTCAGGTATATCACCGGACCTGTGCATGCATAGGATTCATCTTGAGGACGAGTCAAAGGCTTCAGTTGAGCATCAAAGGAGGCTGAATCCGAACCTGAAGGAGGTGGTTAAGAAAGAGGTCATGAAACTCTTGGATGCAGGAGTTATCTATGCCATCTCAGATAGCTCTTGGGTCAGTCCAGTGCACGTTGTTCCTAAGAAAGGAGGGATAACAGTGGTGAAGAATGAGAAGGATGAGATGATTCCTACAAGGACTATCACTGGACATCGAATGTGCATTGATTACAGGAAGTTGAATGCAGCTACACGGAAAGATCACTTCCCATTGCCATTCATTGACCAGATGTTGGAGAGGTTGGCTAGTCATCCCTACTACTGCTTCCTTGATGGATATTCAGGTTTCTTCCAGATTCCTATCCATCCAGATGACCAAGGGAAGACCACCTTCACCTGTCCCTATGGCACATTCGCATACAGGAGAATGCCATTTGGGTTGTGTAACGCTCCAACCACTTTTCAGAGGTGTATGATGTCTATCTTCACAGACATGATTGAAGATTTCATGGAGGTGTTCATGGTTGATTTTTCAGTATATGGATCATCATTCAAGGACTGTCTGGCCAATTTGTGTAAGGTACTCCAGAGATGTGAAGAGAAACACTTGGTCCTTAATTGGGAAAAGTGTCATTTTATGGTTCAGGATGGCATTGTACTTGGGCACAAGGTCTCTGAAGCTGGAATCGAAGTTGACAAAGCCAAGATTCAGGTCATGACAAGTCTCCAACCACCGACTTCTGTGAAGGATATTCGGAGCTTCCTTGGTCATGCTGGGTTTTACAGGAGATTTATCAAGGATTTCTCCAAGATAGCACATCCACTCACTGCTTTATTGTGTAAGGAGATCAAATTTGATTTCACACCTGATTGTCTTGCAGCCTTTGAGGAGATCAAAAAGGCTTTGGTGAGTGCTTCCATTGTGCAACCTCCTAACTGGACTCTGCCTTTTGAGATCATGTGCGATGCTAGTGACTTTGCTGTTGGGTCAGTTCTGGGTCAGAGGAAGGACAAGAAGCTGCACGTCATCCACTATGCCAGCAGGACTTTGGATGATGCTCAGAGGAACTACAACACCACAGAGAAGGAACTACTTGCAGTTGTCTTCTCTTTTGAGAAATTCCGATCCTACTTGATTGGGAGCAAGGTGGTTGTTCATACTGATCATGCTGCTCTCAAGTATCTGATGAACAACAAGGATCTCAAGCCTCGTCTTTGTCGTTGGGTTCTCTTGCTACAAGGATTCGACATCGAGGTTAAGGACAAGAGAGGCATAGAGAACGGGGTTGCTGACCATCTGTCGCGGATGCAGATCGATGCAGACGTCCCTATTGATGATCAACTACCTGAGGAAGCTATCTACTTCATTGAAACTGGTTTCCAGACGAATCTCGCACAGAATCAGCAATCTTCACGAGTTGCAGGTTTTGGTATCGATCGATACCCTGGCGATCCCGAACCTGTTTGGATTGTTGATCATCCTGGTGTTTCTGAAAACCATCTCATCGCTGCAGTCGATTCTGATAGTCCATGGTACGATGATATTGCCAATTACCTCGCTGCAGATGCAGAGCCAAGACACCTAAAGAGGTATGACAAGAAGAAGTTCATGCGTGACATAAGGAGATTCTATTGGGATGAACCTTACATGTACAAGCACTGTTATGATGGTATCTACAGGAGATGCATTGCTGAATCAGAGGTTCCAGATGTCTTGTTTCACTGCCATGGATCCGATTATGCAGGACATTTTGCAACTTTCAAGACAGTGTCCAAGGCTCTTCAAGCAGGCTTCTGGTGGCCTACCATGTTCAAGGATGCTCATGCTTTCGTTTCACAGTGTGATGCTTGTCAGAGGAGGGGGAAGATCAGTAAGAGACATGAGATGCCACAAAATTTCATCCTTGAGGTTGAAGTTTTCGATTGCTGGGGCATCGACTTTATGGGTCCCTTTCCTTCATCACAGAAGAAAAATTACATCCTGGTTGCTGTGGACTATGTGTCCAAATGGGTGGAAGCGATAGCTAGTGAGAAGAATGATTCTGCAGTGGTTCTTAAGCTGTTTAAGACCATCATTTTTCCTCGATATGGAGTGCCTCGAATTGTGATAAGTGATGGTGGCTCTCACTTTATCAACAAGGTTTTCGAGAGGTTGTTGAAGAAGTATGGTGTAAACCATCGTGTAGCCACTCCATATCACCCTCAGACAAGTGGGCAGGTCGAAGTCTCCAACAGGCAGATCAAGGAGATTTTGGAAAAGACAGTGAGTGCATCTAGGAAGGATTGGTCTACGAAATTGGATGATGCGCTTTGGGCATACAGGACTGCTTTCAAGACACCGCTGGGAACTACACCTTTCCAAATGCTGTATGGGAAATCATGTCATCTTCCTGTAGAGATTGAGCACAAGGCTGCTTGGGCAACGAAGATGCTGAACTTCGATGTCAAAACTGCTTCTGAGAGGAGATTGATTCAGCTGAACGAGCTGGATGAGATCAGGCACCACGCTTATGAGAACTCGAGGCTGTACAAGGAGAGAACCAAGGCTTATCATGATAAGAAGATCATCTCCAGACACTTCGAACCGAACGATCAGGTACTTCTGTATAACTCTCGTTTGCAATTGTTTCCTGGTAAACTGCGTTCACGTTGGTCAGGTCCCTTCACAATCAAAGAGGTCAGACCACATGGTGCTGTAGTGCTGATAAATCGCAAGGGCGAAGAGTTCACTGTCAATGGACAAAGAGTGAAACACTATTGGACGAAAGCCGAGACTCCAACAGGGCAGATAATGCCTTTGGATGATGTACCAACAACCTGAATGACGTTACAGTCAAGCTATTGACGTTAAACGAGCGCTTGGTGGGAGGCAACCCACTGGTGAGTCCGTCCTTCAGTCATTTTTGGTTTTTATTTTCGTTTGTTTTGA
Source organism: Eutrema yunnanense (assembly GCA_002933935.1). NCBI lineage: Eukaryota > Viridiplantae > Streptophyta > Magnoliopsida > Brassicales > Brassicaceae > Eutrema > Eutrema yunnanense. Next base: position 396,475 of record PKML01031101.1, read on the forward strand.
GTTTGTGTCAGGATGAACAAGGAGCAACTCGAAATCGCCTAAGTGTCGATCGATACCCCATTGTTATCGATCGACGCCAATCGCGGATGAAAAGTTCGTCAAGTCGATTTAAGCCTGGTATCGATCGATACCAGGCTGTGTGTCGATCGATACTTGACGTTCCAGCAAGGTAAATTCTTGTTTCTCTTCGTTTCTCCTTTTCTTTTGTTTTATTTCACTGACTCTAGGCTAGATAACACTGGGGACAGTGTTGTTCAAGTCTGGGGGAAGTGTCTGCTGACAAAGTTTTTGTTTTTCTTAGAGTCAGTCGTTTTATCGAGTCAAAATTATTTTATTGAGTCAAAATTTTGTTGGAGATTATGATCATGTGCTTGAACCTATTGATTTGATTTTGTTTTTGAGTGCACATTGTTACAGGATCAGTTCTAGATCGACTTATGAAAAATCCAAAGACTGACCAGTTGACTAGAAAACATCCATGTCTCCAGCAGAGTTCTTCTGAAGCCTGAGCCAAATTTTGCACTTCATCAATGTGGTTAGTGTTTTTAGAGCTTGATTCATCATTCATATCTGATAAAGGAACCCATGTGTTTAGAGTTATGGTATCTCTCTCCCCTGTTATAAGTTGATAAATAAGAGCATAAAAGATTGAAATGATTTTCTTCTGAGTAGAGGGTTAGGAAAATTTCCAGCGATCCCATTATTCTACTTAAGAGGGAATGATCACACAAAGGATTGGAAGCGAGGCTAGGATTTTCCTATGATGCCATTATTCGCCTACATCCTTTGATACATAGAGAGGGAAGAACCGGGGATTTGGTGGCAAACACCATCA